>JBCNJP010012219.1:0-14182 GCA_039602395.1 Deinandra increscens subsp. villosa
AACAATGACGAGGAGTATCCTAAGGTATCTGAATACTGTTTTTCAGTTGACATTGGTGGTTTGATGTGTGCTATGCAGGACCTAGGTGAAAAGGCAAGATGGCCCAGGAAGGATACCAAGCAGGCATCCTGGAAAGACAAGACCAAGTGGTGTGCCTTCCATGAAGATTTCGGCCACCTAACAGATGAATGCATAGCACTCCGAAAGGAAATTAGCTATCTACTCAGCAAGAGGCATCTTAAAGAATTGATAGGCAGAAAGAAGGTCAAGACCCAAGAAGCCGAAAAGGTGCCTCAGAGAGCAGCTTCTCCACCCCAGGATGCTCAAATAATCAACTTCATCTCAGGAGGCTCAGACATTTGCGGGACTTCGTATTCCTCAGCCAAGAAGCACGCTAAGGAATCCAAATCTGAACAGGGTGACAGACCTGTCCGGACTTCCACCCTGACTCAGGAGAAGATGATATCCTTTGATGAGAGCGACCGCTCCCATGTTCAGGATCCTCATCATGATAGTCTTGTGGTTACTTTATATATTGCTAACCATTTTGTTCGCAGGATCCTGATCGATAATGGAAGCTCAGTAAACATAATCTGTCTTGAGGTGCTCAAGAAGATGGGGATCCTAGAAACTGAAATAGTTGCAAGATCCTCAGTCCTGGTTGGCTTCAGCGGTGAAACTAAAAGCACCGCTGGGGATATCAGGTTGCCGGTATATATAGAGGGGGTAAACTCTATGCAAAAATTCTGTGTTATAGATTCTCTCTCTTGTTGCAATATTATTCTTGGCAGGCCATGGATCCACGAGATGAAGGCAGTTCCCTCAACTTATCACTAGTGTATCAAGCTTCCTACACCTTGGGGGGTTGTAAGAATTGAAAGTGACCAGCAGGAAGCCAAGAACTGTTACTCAACTTCGATGAAGAACACCACTAAGGTGACGAAAGGATAGAAATTACAGAAAAAGGCACCTGAAGTGCAGGAGGACAGGGAGCTGGATGTCAAAGAAGTGCCTCTAGACCCTGGAAATCCTGAAATCAAGGTGCTCATGGGAACGAGTATCCCAGCAAATGTTGAGCAGGAATTACTTCAGCTTCTCAAAGCCAGAACTTCAACTTTCGCCTGGAAGCATGAAGATATGACAGGTATCCCTAAACATGTAATTACTCATAAACTTGGTCTAGATCCTTCTTTCAGGCCTATACAGCAAAAAAGGAGGCAGTTCGCTCCAGAGAAGAATATAATCATCCAGGAAGATGGAGTGGACTGAGAAGCATGAAGAAGCCCTAAAGTGCCTGAAAGACTACCTGTCAGCAGCCCCGTTGCTAATGAAACCAGAAGATGGAGAGCAACTATATTTATATCTCGCTGTTTCCGGAAGCTCAATCAGTGCAGTCCTGGTAAAAGAGCATCAAGGTCAGCAACATCTGGTATATTATGTAAGTAAAACTTTGCTAGACGCATCCAGGTATTCTCACCTTGATAAATTAATTCTAGCTCTTATAATGGCTTCCACTAAACTTAGACATTATTTTGCAACTCACGCTATAATTGTAAAATCTAACTATTCTATCAAGGCAGTTCTCAGGAAGCCGGAAATGTCAGGAAGGATGGCTAAGTGGGCAGTCAAGCTGAGTGCCTATGACATCAAATCTGAACCAAGAACAGCAATCAAGTCCCAAGCATTAGCTGACTTTGTTGCGGATTTCAGCAGTGACATTGAACCAGAAGTTGAGAAATAAGTCCAGCAGCTTGAGAAGCTCAAGGAAGACTGGATCCTATATACTGACGACTCCTCAAATGTCAGAGGAACAGGACTGGGAATCCTGCTAAAATCGCCGCAGGGGGACATAATACCTCTATCCATATCCTGTGAATTTCAGGCTACCAACAATGAAGCCGAATATGAAGCTTTGATTGCTGGATTACAGCTGGCTAGGGATATGGGAATCCTGTCCATACAAGTGTTTGTTGATTCTATCTTATTGACTAACCAATTTAATGGCTCTTATGCAGTGAGAGGAGAAAATCTGATCAAATATCTTGAAATTGTTAAAAAGTTGTCTCTATTTTTGAAAAGTTTAACATTTTGCAGGTACCAAGAGAAGATAATGCAGAAGCCGATGCCTTGGCAAACTTGGCTTTATCGCTCAGGATTCCTGAGGATGTCAAGATTCCAATAACTCACATCCTGACGCCAGCGATAGCTCTACAGGAAGCTCAGGCTGTTGACAATAATGCAGGCGCAGACGTTGAGAGTCCTGAAGACGTTCAGGAATCCTGGACTTACCCAATCAAGAAGTATCTCAAAGATGGGGAGATTCCCAAGGGTGAAAATCCCAGGGCTTTTCGCACAAAGGTAGTACCCTATACTATTATTAATAATATTCTATATAGAAGATCTCTTGCAGGTGTCTACTTAAGGTGCCTAGAGAAGTCAGAAGCTCTTGAGGTGCTTGAAGACATCCACAGTGGAGATTGTGGGAACCATACCGGGGGCAGGGCACTGTTCTCTAAAGTTCTCAGATTCGGATATTATTGGCCAACTATGAAGAAGGATGCTGCGAGCTTCTCTCAGAAATGCGATGCTTGTCAAAGGTATGGCAATATCCTCCACCAACCCGCTGAGCATCTGCATCATATAGTATCCCCATGGCCGTTCATGAAGTGGGGCATGGTTATTGTGGGTAAGCTGCCAAAGGCTCCTGGAGGAAAGGTGTTTATGCTTGCAATGACAGACTATTTCTCCAAGTAGATTGAAGCAGAAGCCTATGCTCAAGTGAGAGAGAAAGAAATGATATCCTTCATCAAAAGGAACATCCTCACCAGATTTGGGATTCCGACAGATTCATATGCGACAATGGCTCCCAGTTTATAGGAAAGAGAACTACAAGATTTTGTGAAAGCTGTGGCATCAAGATGATCACTTCAACACCTGTCCATCCTCATGCTAATGGGCAGGCGAAATCCAGCAATAAGATCTTAATCAACAACCTCAAGAAGAAGCTGAGCTCCAAGAAAGGGAAATGGGCTGAGGAGCTGCCATTTGTCCTTTGGGCAGATAGAACCACACCTAAAAATGCTACTGGCCAAACGCCATTCTCATTAGTGTTTGGAGCAGAAACTGTGATCCCTACAGAGATGGTACTCCCAACACCCAGAGTCGACTGCCAGAATCCTGAAACCAACAGCCAGAATCTGCTTCAGGATCTCGAAACAGTTGAGGAGCTCAGAGATATGGCCAGAATCCGGATGGCGTCTTACCAGCGGCGGATAGCAAAATCCTACAACAAGAATACCAGGCTAAGAAGATTCCAAGTAGGTGACTTAGTCTTACGGAAGGCTTTTCAGAATACTACTAATCCTGTTGATGGGAAGTTAGCACCCAAGTGGGAGGGTCCTCACCTTATAGATTCTGAAGAAGGAAAGGGGGCGTACCGTTTGGTGAATATGGAAGGAGAACCTCTGCCAAGAGCTTGGAATGCCGTCCACCTTAAAGCATATTTTATGTGAGAATCCCATTGAGAAACTCAGACAGAATCCCAAGGGTCCTTGCTGTCTAAATATTGCAAGGTACGTGTACTAATCCTATTTCAATTTATTCTTATTATTCTTATGACGCAATACTGACTTAAGCATCGAAGTGGTGTTAGCTATGCTAACACCCACCCCTCACCAAGTGTTGAGTGTTTTGCAGATTTTGAGAATCCTAGAAGTATTTTGGGTATATCCCCAGTTAGAGGCTGATCACCTCTCCTCCGTTTAAGGTATCCTGCATACCTCCTAAGGTTTGAGAGGATATCACCTCTCCTACGATTGGGTAATTGCCAGTAGCGCACGACCCTCGCCAGGAGCGCACGTTGTCCACCAGTATGCTCGAGGTGGCCAGACCAGTCCACTCCAGGGGTGGCTGACAATCTTGTCACTGAAGGCTGCTGGGAGGATTCTCAAGGTTTATAACACTGACGTGTTATCTAAGGTTTTGACATATTCATGTCACTTACGAACGGGCTTGTCCCTAGTTTTGGCTTTGTCCCAAGTTTATCGGGCTTGTCCCCAAAATTGGCTTAGTCTCAAGTTTATCGGGCTTGTCCCCAGAATTGGCTTAGTCCCAAGTTTATCGGGCATGTCCCCAGAATTGGCTTAGTCCCAAGTTTATCGGGCTTGTCCCCAGAATTGGCTTAGTCCAAAGTTTATCGGGCTTGTCCCCAGAATTGGCTTAGTCCCAAGCATCCCGGGCTTGTCCCCAGTTTAACTCAATTTCGAAACTACTATGATTTTGCCACAGGTATCCTCAAGGATGTTGAAAGAGGATTCCAGAATCTATCTCAATGCACCCAAGGTAAAACCTACTTAAGAGACTATTCAGGTAATGTACTTTCAAATTAATACATTTTATCATGCTGACTTATGTCATGGTTTCTCAACTTACATATTTAACTTAAAATGTTTTTACTACCTTAAAATTCCTGAGGAACCTGATGGGGTTCTCACTTAAATATTCCAAAAATTTTCATGAACAAAATCAAAAACAAGGGGAAAACACACCATGATAAAAAAAGTCGGATACTCGTATTAACCATGCAGGAAATTTAAAAGGGGCAACTCCAGCTTCTCAACACCCCCAAGCTTCTCCAGAGTTCCTTTTCAGGTAACTGCATCCAAGCCTTTGCAGTGAAGCCTTCAGCCTCTGCTTCATTGGCCTTGATCGCGGAAGAAAATCGAAAAGAAAAGGGAGGGAGCTGACCTGGACAAAAAGAGAAATCGAGAAGCTTTCGATGGTAACCCAGGGTAATTTATGGAGAAGTCTCATGAGAAGTTGCATCGCTATCAAATCAGGAGCTCACGAGTCAACTCCGTAATTATTTCAGGAGTTTGAATTTTCACAACCGTCTTCATGGTCGATAACTGTCAAAATTCAGGGGCAATTGTTTGGGCTGATATATCGGGATCCTTGGCGGAAGCTCAAGTGGTACAGTATCCTCAGACGGGTTGAGAATCCTGACAGGCTCGAGAATCCTGAATTACAGTTATCGACTAACCGCTATGTGTAAGTCCCAAAACGATCCTTACACGATATCAACGATCAATCGAAGGTGCGGAATCCCGACGATTGATTGATTCAAGAACAAAGATGAAAAAAATAAACGATGAAGAACACAATTAAATAAACAAACGATACTAATCACCTTTGATTCGTGCACACGATTAAATAATCGTCTGGTACACAGATTCGCTACACACCGAAAAGCCTCCTTGTCTCTCTTTCAACTGGCTAGCCCCTAATATGAGTATTAGGATTTGTTTATAAAGATAAACAAATCCTAAACCTAATTTTCGGATTAGGCTGAACAAGCCCACTAAACACCCCTTAAACTCTTTCTAATTGGGCCCTAACATGTCCAAAATGGCCCAATGACCCAATACAATGAAAACCCAACTATTTTACACCTATTCTATCACATAGGCCTTCAAAATAGTCCGCCAAGTGAGGATTTAATACACAAGCCACAAATTATTCCCTTACAATCTTCCCTTTGGCTTGTGCTATTAAATTTCTTCTACTTTCATTCTTTAGACTTGTAGTCTTCTCCTTGGCTTGAGCATGGGTTGATGAAGATTCTTTTCTTTAACAATCTTCAATGGGCAGCATATGGGATGTTAGATGGCTCTCTCTCTTTATCAACATCAGCTTGAACTTCAGATGATAAACACATAATGAGAGGAAGATTCTCAAATACTTGCTTCTTCTTGAAAAACGTGGAGTCCTTGCTGAGTCAGTAGTAACTGTCTTGACCTGCTGGTGACTTCAGAGGATAAATTTTGAAAACCTCTATCTTGGCATTCTTGAACTTCTTGTTGTGACTGCTCTGCATCTTTTCTTCATTCAGCTTCCCTGAAACTTGCGAATGGTATCTTTTAAGTCTTTGGAAGCTTTACTTGAACAACCAACAAACTTCCCCTAAGCGTAGGGTAAGTCCTTTTCCGGCTGGTTCTTCAACTTGATCAGCAGCAGAGTTCTTGCTTTGGTCAACTGAGTCCTTGACCTTCTTGTCCATGAGTTTTCTTTTCCATTTAACCTGTCATGCACAACATGGAACACTAACCAGCAAATGATGACTGGTTACTGGGTTAGCAGGAGATCAACATAATTTAATACAAACCCTAACATTAATTACGGGTTTCCTTTAAATACTTCCCCTGAACCCAATGTCTCACTTCACATTTTCTCCCCCTGAGATTCTGGACGGGTGATACTTTCTTGCACAAAACCCATAAAAACTTATTAAAACCTTTAAATTAACCTGGCCATCGTTGAAAATAAACAATAAAAACTTAAGATAACTCAAAAGAAGAATAAAAGTAAAACAAACATACCAAATTACTAAATGAGAAGGTTTCTATGGGATCAAACCGTCTTTGTCTGAACTGAGGAAACCTTTTCAGCATCTGTTACTCGAACACGTCCAGGTGATTGCCAGTATATTGGTCCTTCTTAAACCCATGTTCCTCATTTTCCCGGCTGTTTGTCACTTATTTATCTTTTAGGTGCATTAATTATGAACATCCGATAGTCACACACAAATCCTAGGTAATTAATATGTGCAGTCTATCAAGCTTGATCATTCCCTACCACATATTTTCACATTCCCATATCCAGAGTTTTGAATCTTTTCTCGAGACTTGGTTGAGAAGAGAAAGAACAGATCATAAAAGAAATAGGGATAATATACAAAGACTTGTATGATTTCAACTCAGAGGCGTTTATCAGTCAGGTGGTAACCTTTCATTAAACACATAAGCCTAGTCACAAAGTCAGGGCTAAAGGGTTTTGGACGCTAGAGGGTCTCTTTTGTTGTGCACATTGGCATCTTTTGGGGTGTAAATTATATACAGTGATCTGTAAGCACGTTACTCCAGACTAACCAGGTCTTTGCTCACGCAAAACAGAGGAAAATCTGATTAACACGTCAACCATTCTACACCAGGTCATTGCTCACGCAAAGCAGAGGCAAGACTTGACTAACGGCTTTGACATCCCCAGATCTTTGCTCACACAAAACAGAGGGGACGCCGACTTTATTAGATTTTCGATTCAACACTTTGGAGTCCGGCGTGTGTATCGGGAACAATTTCGCAGTCAAATAGAACAAGCACTTAACCTAAGTGTGTGTTTCCCGTCAAATGACATACTTTATCTTTAAGTGTTGTGACCCATACCTTTGTTTTTGGAACTGAGCCTACCGAGCACATCACCTTGGATCATGTCTTTCACTTTTGCCTTACGCGTGTCAGTCATTCTGAGAACGGAAATATTTCACTTCCCACCTTCTCAAGCAAACAAACAAAAGATTAAAAATTAAAAAGCACAATTTTTGAGGGGTCTACTATTTCATCTTTTCTATTCTCCCCCTTGCTTTTTGATTTTTTAATAACAACACACCTTTTTTTTTAACACACACTGACACAATACTAAATATGTACTAAAACTGGCCATGCTAACCTTCAAAGTTTATCTTTTGAGAATTTTCAGAATTGGGTTTTGTTTCATGCACAACCATACTTCACATCAAACTAGCCAAGAAACAAACAATTCAAACAATGTTACCTTTTCTGCTGATTTTTTTAGATTTACCTCTCACATAGAGACATACTCTCCATTGAAATCTTTATGTCATGTAGTAGAGAGATGCCTCCTATCCTGTGCCTGGAACAATCACTATCACAAACAAACAAGGTTAATGAAAGTCCTCCTTGACTGTTCCTGCACACTGTGAGAGATTAGTTAGCAATTAAAACCCAGGCCATTGTGGTTCTGGGTAAACCCGATGAATCAATGAAAGTTACTTCTTTTAAACACATGCCCTTTGAAAAATCAGGAATTTGAGTTGCAGCTGCCTTTGATTTTGGTTTCCAAATACCAGGTGATTTGAAAGTTGTTTTAGTCACCTTTGAAGTAGTGACTTTAGGTATTTCAACCTTCTTCATTTCAGGTTTCTTTTTCAAAACAGTTTTAGTTACCTTTGGAGGAGTAACTTTAGGTTTGTCAACTTTGTGTTGTTTTGAAATCGGTTTCTTCACCTTTTTATGAAAATTTTCAAAATTTGGAAAAACATATTTTTGATTTGAAAATTTTCTTTGCTCTTTGGCAGCGCCCCAATGTTGATCAGAGGGTTTTATCGAAGGAGAAACAGTCTTCATCGCCTTAGGTGGTTGCACCTTCATTGGCTTAGACTTTATTGAATCCTAAGACGAAACACTCCGACTTTGCGGATAATATGGCTCATAGGGGCGATAGAGACAATTTCGGGCAATGTGACCAGGATTGCCACAATTAAAGCAAGTTTGCTTCTTCAGGTAAAAGTCAGAAGTGTGACCATTTGAGCTGCATGGCTTTGATGGAGAGGCATTAAGATTCGGTTGCATGTTCAGAAAGACTCCAGATCTCCAGTTGTTCGATCTTTCTGACCTTGATCCATTTCCATTGAATCTTTTCTGGTTTGTTGAAAACTGAGCAGAACCAGACATTTGACCTTTTGGGCCCACTGGTTTCTTTGAGAAAGTTGTTTTGCCACTGCATGATCCCACTGAAGAAATGGGTGACACAACCACTCTCGTTTGCTTTTCATTCTTCACTGCAGCTGTTGGTTTCACATTTGGAGACTGAATGGTGATCTTTGGCCTTTTGATTTTGATAGGAACAGAAGTTGGAGGCTTGATGGTGATCTTGGGCCTCATGCTCTTAATGTTAGATGATAAACCACCATCATGACCTAAGCCTTTGAACTTGGAGGAGAAGGATGGTAGTTCATAGCCAACATCTGGTTCTTGGTCAAACATAGACCCAGATGTCATGAATATCCTACCATTGGGCCTTGTAGTCATCACCACACGTTCCCGCTTTAACTCATCCACCACTTTCGAATAAGGAGTCTCGATCTTTGGATAAGGAGTCAACTTTTCTTCATCAGATCTGTTCACTTCACTAGAGCTTGAACCAGCACACTCAGTAGTGTTATTAGACTGAGTTGCTTCAGTGGCTGTCTTTTCATCTTTCTGCACTGGTTGAGGCCCATATACCATGGTTGCTTCATTCAGGGACTCCTTCAACAATGCCTCTGCAGTTTGGGGCACTTTGATGTATTCATGTTGTAATGGGGGAGGAAAATTTACATCCCCGAGGCCAGATGTTTCTTTTACATGCTCGAGTCGCTCCTCTGATTTGAATAAAGTACGATGAGAGTCCATCATTTTCTTTTGAATAACTTGATGTTTCTCAAGGGCAGATTGGGAAGTGTTAAGTTTGGTTCTTAGTTCCTCCACCTCCTTAGTTAGCTCTTCTACCTTAGCATTAGCAAGCCTAAGATAGGTGCTTTTATCACTCACCTGACGTTGAAGACTCTTAACATCTACCTGAATGGCCTCAAGTTTCTCTCTAAATATTTTGGTCTTACCTTTGGACTCCCTAAGGTCTCTAGCAGTGAGTGCATGATTTGCGGTTTCATTTATGAATTTATGTTCCCATTCCTTAATCAAAGCACAACAGATAGGGTTTGAGCATTCCTTGCAGTTACAGATCCAAGCTCCATCAGCATGATTGATCTTCCACTTTTCCTCCTCTTTTTCACGGAATATCCGGAAAAGATATTTCTCCTGATTGAGTTCTTCACCTAAAGACTCTATCCTCTTTTTGTAGGTTTCGACTTGTTTTAGATGATTCTTTAGTTTGCACTCTGCATTGAGACGGTCTCTTTCTTCAGTTCGAAACAGTTTCTTATATTGTTCGATTGATTCGGAGCATGCCGAGTTCAAACATATCTGAGTTTGATCACTCACAAGAGGAGAAGCAACTTGAGTACTTGTCATTGTCGTCTTTGGATGAACTTCTGGATAAAATACGAACTGAAAGACTTGAATGGATTGAAAAGAGATGGATCGAAAAGTCTCAACTGGATCGGAAAGTCAGCTTTTCGATCGGGCAGAGTTTCGGCTCGATCAAGAAGTGTAAGCAGATCGAAAAGTCACGAAGGGACTTTCCGATCGAAATGCGAGTTGATCGAAAAGTCACGAAGGGACTTTCCGATCGAAACAGAGCTAATCGAAAAGTCACGAAGGGACTTTCCGATCGAAATGCGAGCTGATCGAAAAGTCACGAAGGGACTTTCCGATCGAAACGGAGCTGATCGAAAAGTCACGAAGGGACTTTCCGATCGAAACGGACCTGATCGAAAAGTCATGAGGGGACTTTCCGATCGAAAAGTGGGGAACCGGGAAGTACTCTTCGATCGAAAGTCACGAAGGGACTTTCCGATCGAAAAGTGTCCAAAAGGGTCGAAAAGTCAAAAATTTCGATCGAAATAAGGGTCCAAGCCACAGATTTTCGATCGAATAGCTTATAGAACACGGGCTTCTTGCTTCTGCAACACTTGTAACCTGCACAACAATCACAAAAAAAAACTCACAAACAAAACCGTTAGTAACACCTTGAAACACTTGAAAAAAAAATATAAAAAGACGAATTACTCCACAAGGTGTAGAAAAAATCAACGATCAATACCCCGTCAAAATAAATTTGCACCAACTTGAAATGAGTGGCCGTTTACAGCTTCAAAAACGGGATGATCTGGACCACACACTCTAAATAAAGACCAATGGCAATGTTGTAAATTACTATTTTTTTTTAACTTTCAAATTCAAGTCACCACACACTCTAAAAGCTGAGGTCGAAAACCCGAGCCACAGACCTTTCCGATCCGAATACTCTCTAGAGCCGAGGACCAAAATCCGAGCAACAATTTTGACCCACAAATTCAGCCGTAAATCTTGAACAAATATATATTCTTTTAATTTTTCATTTATTACCCCCTTTGACTACAACTACCTTTCTTTTACCGAATATGAATTTGATTTCTTTCCAAGAGGAGCCAGTAAAAGATACCAAAATATGTTCCGCAATATGGATTAGACAATTAAGAAAAAAACTCGTAAAAGCAAAATTTGGGATCAAAGAAAGATTTTTATTAAATTTTTTCGATCAACATAAGAAGAAAAAATATGAACCCTAGTTATTTTAGCCGCCGTCAACAAAATATTGTCTAAAAACGAATCAAAAGACCACGAAAGACTCAAAAACACTTGAATCTTGATATCATGAGAGCCTCGAAACAGCGTTTCTTGGCTCTGATACCAATTGTAAGTCCCAAAACGATCCTTACACGATATCAAGGATCAATCGAAGGTGCGGAATCCCGACAATTGATTGATTCAAGAACAAAGATGAAAACAATAAACGATGAAGAACACAATTAAATAAACAAACGATACTAATCGCCTTTGATTCGTGCACACGATTAAATAATCATCTGGTACACAGATTCGCTACACACCGAAAAGCCTCCTTGTCTCTCTTTCAACTGGTTAGCCCCTAATATGAGTATTAGGATTTGTTTATAAAGATAAACAAATCCTAAACCTAATTTTCGGATTAGGCTGAACAAGCCCACTAAACACCCCTTAAACTCTTTCTAATTGGGCCCTAACATGTCCAAAATGGCCCAATGACCCAATACAATGAAAACCCAACTATTTTACACCTATTCTATCACATAGGCCTTCAAAATAGTCCGCCAAGTGATGATTTAATACACAAGCCACAAATTATTCCCTTACACTATGTTGTTCCTCGTATTTATTTGCTTGCTGGTAAAGAAAACGTGTAAAACAAGCCTAAAGACTCGGACAAAGACTAAAGAACGTGGACTAAGTGGTCCACAATGTTCATATTGACTTAATGGGGAGAATCCCTAAAATATAGGACAGTTGGTTGTTTTATTTCAGGATCCTTGCCGGAAGCTCAAGTGGTTCAGTAGATAGACAGGTTCGGTATCCTGAAATGCAGTTATCGACTAACCGTTTCAATTGTCCACGTGTCCTAATTAATTGCAGGCTTAAAGGGACGTGTAAATGAAGGCTAAAGACCAGGTCAAGCATTAAAGAACGTGCCATAACTGACTCCCAACGTTCACAAAGACTTGGTGGAAGAATCCCTTATTTTTAGCATTTTCGGTTATTGACTTGTAACTATATATATCAGCCTTGTGATCGATGGTAGGGACCGGATACCACACACACTCACAAAATACTCTCTTGTAACACTTAGATTTCGATCACAATAGCTCAACACTTGTAATTCTTCATTTCGTATCAATAAAATTGACTAGGAGGCGAGCTATTCGGCCGGCTCCCGAGGTTTTTATCCAGGATTCCCAGAGGCAACTCGAAGGATTCTGGAGTTTTCCTCGCTAAATCATCGTGTCACCATCCTAACTTGGATTACTTGCTCATTTGATCATTAAGCACTCTACCTCACAATCTAAGTTTGGAATACGAAATTCCTTTGTGAATTTTTGACCCAAACAGTGGTAACGCACTCTCAACTAACTCCTAAAGACTCGGACTAAGCTGACTAATACGTGGATCTGTGGGTCGATCCTGCTTCAACGGTCAAGAAAGTGGGAAGAAGAGATCCCCGGAATCCCGGACAGTTAGTTAGTTTGTTTGTTAAATATTAATCGAGGATTCGATCAGTAGGAACACACACGACGCACTCTCTAGCTTACTTATCACTGCAAGGACATTGTATCACCTAGTTCTGATCGATCAAACCTCCAACCATTGTAACTTTTCATTTTGTTATCAATAAAAGTGCTAGGCAGCAGGCTCTTCAGGCCGGCTCCCAAGGTTTTTTTTGCTAGGATTCCTACAGGCAAGTCGAAGGATCCTGGATTTTTCCCTCGTTATATCCTCGTGTTCAACTTTACATTTTCAAGCATATTGACAAGCACACTACCTCACATTCTAAGTTTGGAATACGAAATTCCTTTGTGAATTTTTGACCAAAACAGTTTGGCACCCACCGTGGGGCAAGTGGTTCTTAGTCTTACCAAAATCCCATATCTCATTCACTTCATTTGATCTCCAATCTCAAAAATGTCAAACCAACAGAAAACTATTTCGGCCTCTACATCGTCCTCCATTCCTCCTCTTCCTTCCATTCCAGGAAGTCAGAAGAAGACTAGTGACCGTCAGAAGAAAGTGGACGAGCAGCCGAGAAAAACTGACTATCCTGTCTTCACAGGATCCCAGGTTCATTCTGTCGATCCCGTTATTACTAACAATGATTTGTTTGCTTTGATCAGGAAGGTGAAATGTCAAATGGATCAGCAAGAAAAGACCAATCAAACGGTGATGAAGGAGATTGAAGAGCTTAAGAAGTCTAAGAAACCTGTGGGAACAAAGTCCTCTATTTCGCAGGCATCTTGACTTCAATGCTTCAGGATCCTCAGATCCGTATCGCTACAATTACAAATCAGCACCAGGCTTAACTACAGCCCCTATAATGACTTCTCAGGCCGCTGGGTATGCAAGGAGTACTGCTGGATTCTCAGGAGCTGTCCCACCAGAATCCTCACAGTCGCGCTACAAGGATCCTTGGATCCCACTACCGTCGGGATCCTTAGCCACACCATCTCAAGGATATCCTTTTTCTGCTGGGAATCTAAGCCAGAACCCCCAAGGATATCAATACTCTAACCCTTCAATCTCTGTAGGAATCTTCAAGACCAGCTCCTCAGATGTGCATGATGGTGACTTCATCCCCATGCAAACAGCAGCCACTACAGAGCCGAGCATCCCAACGAGCTATGGATATAATCCCAGGATCCCAGTCAAGAATCCTGGCCCAGGTAATGTTTCCAATTCAATTCCTATCGTTTCTAACCAGGGTGCTCCTTATGATGCAGGTATTCATCCAAGTATCGCTAGGGAGCTCCAGAAGTTGAAAGAGATGATATCAAGTGTTCCAGGGATCCTGGAACCTATTCCTGAGGTTCCTCTGGAAAGCCACAAGATCTCTAGATTTACTTGGCCGATTTCCCAAGTGGAGATCCCGAAGTGTTTCCAAACTCCAAGCATGAAGCTTTACGATGGAACCACAGATCCTGAAGAACACGTGGCACATTACAGGGAGCATATGGAGATCAATCCCATTCTGATAGAAATCAAAGAACCCTGTATATGCAAAGGCTTTGGTTCAATCTTAACAGGACCAGCCATGAAATGGCTACTGAGCATTCCTCCTAACTGTTATACCCTGAATTTTCAGCTAGTAATCCAGGGTATAG
>JBCNJP010012220.1:0-14178 GCA_039602395.1 Deinandra increscens subsp. villosa
TGGGTTTAAGTTAAACATGTTTCGTGTATTAAACATGTCGACACATTTATGACAGTTAAAATTGTTTCTAAACAAGCTTCACATCTTCTAATATGTTTATGACACGATTAAACATGTTTATAATTTTAATAATTTTTTAAAATAATTGAATAGATAATATAAGCCATAATCCTTTTATAATTTAAATTTCCGCCTTAACTTTTTTGTTTTCATCACAATACCAACCTTAACAACTCAAATCCTTTAAATTCGTCAACTATTTCCATTTTATATTCGTTAATTTATTATCATTCACAGGATATTAATCGTGTCTAAAAAACGTGTCCTATAACACATTTATAAACAGGCTCGTGTTTGTGTTTAGTACCCGTATTAATCATGTTGTGCCGTGTACTTGTGTCTGATCTCTCTGACACATTTAAACCCATTTTATTTAAACCCATTTTATCAGCTCTACAACTGAAGGCTTATAACCCAATGCTAAAAATAGATAAATCATAAAAATAGATAATATATTTTAAAACTACTAATCAAATATAATATATAACTAAAACCTATTACGTCCGATCCGAATTAGATCGATCAATATTATTATTTCATCTAATTTGAATCTGCATCATCATGATTCTCCAACACATCACGTAAATCTTGGGTCATCTACACTCGAACTTATTTAGCAGTGTATACATGTTCGTGAGTTCTACGCAATTTTTTTTAATGTTTTGAGCACACATTAATATAATTAATGCCGTTAAAAAAACTAGTCTTCCATCTTACATACATATTTTGTTTTTCTTTTGTGTATAAACGCATACTTTATTAAATTATCAATAAAAAACGCCTACTTTATATACATTTTTTGTTTTTTCTGAAACCGCGTCCGTATACATACAGGAAAGTAACATAGAATATGTAATAATTTGTACCTTTTTTTCCTTGTCGAAAAGAAAAGGGTAATTAGTACACGCCTTCCATCTTACATATTTGCAGTCAATCGTCTGTCTCATTCACTTCTCCTTACCATCTCTCTCTAAATTTGCATAATCCACCGGAGCCACCCACAAAATGGGTAAAACCTCCAGATTCTTCAAAGCATTATTCGGCTTCAAATCCCCTGATCAATCAAACGACGTCGTTGACAAACAAATCAAACGACGCTGGAGTTTCTTCAAATCCCACAGAGACAAACCCCACCCCCATCTCCACGACACGTTTGACGCATCACTCACCCGGCCACGTCACACGCCACGTCATCACCTTTCCTCCGACCAAACAGCCGCCGCCGCCACCACTGCCGTGGCAGCGGTCGGAGAAGATGATTACGGTCTCCCCGGAGAATGGGCGGCCGTTAAAATCCAAGCTTACTTTCGATCTCATCTGGTAATTTTTTTCTTGATTTTCCAAGGGTATTATTGTCTTTTTAGAGTGGACGGTTACTATATTTTAGTTTGACGTCAACGCACGAGGTACGGAATTAAAAAATTGGTCGGCCGAATGAGTTCATACGTTATCCAAGTTACAATAATCGAAGCGTAATGTACTACTTTGTAGTAGTTGCAACAGTAGAATGTTGGAACCGTAAGCACACTTTTATTTAATGGTTTTACATTGTGCCCCCTCTTCATTTATTCGTCGGTATGATTTAACTAGCTTCGGTGGCAAATGTACTACCATTAAGCATGAAAGTACTAGTATTTATTGTTCCAAATACCAACTGTTTTGCCGGTTTTACCCTTGTAGCTCATATATGTAATATTTTGTTAAATCAAAACCATTATTTTTTTTTTGTTTTTTTTTTTTGATGGAAAAATCATTGTTCCAACTTTTAGAAAGTACATGAGAAACTCACTGTATTAAAAATTATTGTACCAACTTTTAGAAAGTACATGAAAAAATCTTGCTAGTTCTTTTGTTAAATAAATAAAAATTATTCCGGCCGTTTAAAAAAAAAGGAATTGGAAACTCGCTGTATTTAAAACTTTATATCAGATTCATTATTTTGTATAAAATAAAATAATTACTTATATTTATAAATATTTTTTTAAATAATTATATGTTTAATTTAATAGTATATAAAAAAAAGATATTAAATGTCAGATTATCCTGAATTTTAATATTATAAGGGGTTAAGAATTCTTTATCTAAATAAAAAGCAGATTACTGACTTTCTTGTATATTATAAGTTATTATTAGATTTTATTGTATTAAATTTGGTTAATTGAGTCATTTCCATGAAAAAAAAGAAAATTTAGTGGGTTTTTTTTACGCTGTTAACCTTATGTCATTTATTAAAAAAAATACAAGTTTTTTTTCCTTCATTAAAATAACAAATTATATTATTAAGAAAACGTGTTTTAACATGAACTGACGTGTGGGGAGCATTTAAAGGCTAGGAAAGCGTTACGGGCATTAAAATCGCTGGTGAAGCTTCAGGCACTGGTGAGAGGTCACATTCAAAGGAAACAAGCTGGTGATGAGTTGAGACGTTGGCAAGCCCTGGTTCGAGTCCAGGCTCGTGCCCGTGCTTGCCGGTTCCAGATCACCGAGTCACCCCAATCGACCACCAATGTTAAGGTTGCGATTTCATCTCTCTCTAAACTTACAACTTTTGATACGCTTGAGTTTTGTATCTAAACACAAACAATTGCTTGCAGGGTCCTCAAACTCCCGAAAAGTTTGAGCACATCCAGCGTTCGAGGGCTGTGAAACATAGTCACTCATCAATACTAAAGGTGAGAAATTGGTCAGTTCGGCCTGTTTGAAATCCATGAGTCTCAAACAGGCCGAACTGACCTATTTATTTGACAGGTTTCTAATGGTTTATTAACGCCCTTATTTTATCATTTCTCACATTTAATTTTTCATGCTGATCTATGCAGAGTAACAGTTCAAAACGGTATGATGAAATAGACACCGCGAAATCCCACGTTAGACGAGGCAACCTCTTTCAACTAGACCACGTCGGTTACGGTCCAAGTCAAAGTCAAAGTTTTACCACATCTCGAGGGTCAACGGTCCACCAACTCGGCCTGAGCCCAAGCGGCTCATACGAAGTGACTTCCCTAACCGCCCCTCTCAAATACTTCGGTCATGACATTGAGGAACATGTTTCTTTCTCTACCACCCAAAATAGCCCTTCGTTTTACGCGATTTCTTCCAAGAACGGGTCGATGAGAGTGAGCCCGTTTACCCCGGCTAAGAGTGACAGTTCGAGAAGCTGTCTTAGCGGCTCCTCAGACCACCCTAACTACATGGCGTACACTGAGTCTTCACGGGCTAAGGTCAGGTCTGTGAGTGCACCAAGACAAAGGCATAATCTTGAGTTTCCTAGCAACACAAAGAGGTATTCGGTATACGGATACGGTTCAAGTGCTCAGCGTGGTTCGAACTTGCATGATAGTTTTGTGAGCAAGGCGTATCCTGGATCCGGCCGGCTTGACCGGCTTGGGATGCCGGTTGGTGGTGGTTTTCGTGAAAGCGAGTTTAGTGGTGGTTACTGGAACTAGCAAGTTATATATATGTGAAGTTAGTTACACTTGAGGGAGTAGTTGGAGTGCCATATAAAAGTTATGATGGCCATTTTGTGATTTTCTCTTTGTTTAGGGGTTGATATGAACTTTTTACAAATGTAAGGTGGTTTTATTGTTATATTTATTGATCATATCCACTTATTCCCGTTGCAATCAAACAGTTGGGTTGACCATGTTTGATTTTATTTGCCGTTTAGTAAAGGTTTGAGCGAATGAAAAGATATGATCTTTTTATTCGACAATTTATATTAATATTAAAAAAAAGTTATATTACTATATTAGGGCAACATTTTAGTGCATATAGTGGTTGTACAGTACCACATTTTAATGCAAGTTAACGTATGTATTTGAAATGTAGCCAGCTTGCGATTGGTAATTTGCTCTTTACGTTCCTTTCACACTATTTAATCAGACGAAATGGTGTTAATAGTTTCTCTTTCTCTATTTGGAGAATTGGAGGGCGATTAGCTTACGCCGCCGATTATCAATGTTGGCTGTCTTTTTTGATGGTTTTTCTTGCCTTTGCTACCCGTGGCTATTGTTTTTCCGGTGGTCGCATTTTTGACGTTGTTTGACATTCTTGCCGGAGGCTCACATCGGTTTTGAGTACTTTGTGCTCTATTGGTTTGGCTTGGTCATTGCCGATCGGACCTGTGTGCTCGCCGAGTCGCCAGTGGCTCACAGGGTTTTATTCATTAATTGTTATTACGGGACAGCTCATAATGTTCATATTGATCTATTATGCGTCTCTGCATCTAGCACTGGATAGACCTTATGCAATAACTGTCCTAGCTCTACCCTATCTTTTGTTTCATTTCTTCCTAGATAGATGATGATGTTTTTTTGTTCATCGGGGGCTCTTTAGATATGACGGTTTTGGCTTTTGGACGATGGGTTCGATTGTCACACCCCAAACGACGACTTTAAAACGTCAGGACATGATGAAATTGTCCAAAAGTGCATGACAACTAAATTAAATGACAATAATTAACATAAACTGATTTTCATTGATAACATTAAAAAAATACAATTTATGAAAGCCCTAAGTGATAGCAACTTAAACTATTAACATCATTGCCTGCAACATGTATAAAATAGAGAGGGTCAACTACGGGTGAGCATAGTTCGGTTCAGTTAGGTTAATGGCTCTAACCGAATCAAAACCGAACTTTTCGGTTCCTAAGAAAGAAAACCGTTCGGTTTTAGTTTTTTTCAGCTTCGGTTTTTTCAGTATTGGTTCGGTTTCGTTTTTTTATATTTTTTATTTTTTGCTAATATGTTGTTTATAATTTTAAAATTTAAATGTCTAATCCTAAAAAATAAATAAATAACAGTAAAAAAGAAGTACCGTCATAACTATTGAATTAAAAAAAAATTAGTCACGTGAAGCGTGTGACTATACAAAATACGAAGTGACTTTAAATTTAAAAGTTTTTAACACTAATGTTCTTGACGTAAACTATAAAATGTTAACTTAAAGTATAAATTAAAGGAACAAGGTTTACTAAAATTTTTACGGTAAGTGTTAAGTGTTAACTTAAAATATAAATTAAGGTTTAAAGATTTACAATGTGGCATTCTAGAATGTTAATTCACACATTTGCCCATTGGTTTGGTTCGGTTCTTAATAGAAATGAAACCGAACCATTATTTTTTGTTCGGTTTTTTTTTTGGGTTCGGTTTCATCGGTTTTTCCGATTCCGGTCTGGTTTTCTCGGTTTCTTGCTCACCCCTGGTCAACTATAAATAGTTAGTGAGTAATCACAAGTTTATAAGTATATAACACAGTATTTGAAAATCATGCGAAATGTGTCATATGATAGAATAAGTGAAAGTGTAACATGCTAGAAGATATTAACAACATGAAAGACTAAGTATAACCAAAATTACTAGTATAAAATGATGACTTGATTTGTCAGTATGTGTTATGTGACTTCGAGCATGATTTGTCAGTATGTGATTTTCAAAGCCTTTCATGTTTATCAAAGGTTTTCATGTTTAGCATTGGATGTCATGGTTGTCATATCTTTCATTTGGCATAAACATTAACGTAAGACCTTGGGTAACTGATGTGTTGCAAACACATCTCATTTCCCGAGTCTTTATCTATTTATTTGAATCAGTTTTGGTCCAGTTTTTGTGTCATTTTATGTGTTTTGCATCATTAATCTAGTTATTGAGTCTTATTTACGTTTTTATGTGTTTTTGTAGGTATTTAGTCAATTCCCGAGGCTACACGAGATGAAGGAAAGAAGCAGAGAAGAAAATAAGTAAAAAATGGAAGAAGTGCTGAACAAGGATCCCTAGTCGTATTGCCTAGGGAGTTTGGAGCCCCAAGCTATACGCTTGGGGAGTGCAGGACAAAGAAGTCAAAGTCGGTTAAAACCTTACTATTTTGTCGTATGTGAGCCATGCGCGTATCACGCACAACCTCAGGACCTCCAAGCGATACGCTTAGATGTGTATTTTTCAGAAACTTAATGCGATCAATATAAAATCGACTTTAGGGTTTGTTTTCGATATCTTATGACTTCCAGAAGGCAGAAGGGGCGGATTTAGGCGATATATTGAGAGACAAGAAAGAGCTGGAACTGAAGAGGAACCATCGGGTGATCAATTCTACGCTGCAAATCATTATCGATTCATCCGGGTTTTTCTTGATTCTTGTTTTAACTTCTAGACTTAGTTATGTTTTTTGTTAAAGACATGATTTTTATTGTGTTTTCTGCATTGAACATGATTGTAGGCTAGGCGTTTTCACCGCCTAGACCGATTGGATGAACACTTAATATTTATGACTTTGTTATGGCTATGATTTCTTGATTGATGTTATGTTTCTATTAAATTCCATTGTTATCATGATTGAATGCATATGACCACTAGAATTAGGGTTGGAATTGATTTACTAAACTGTTCAATCTATGAATGTCTTTTGGTTTGGGTTGGGTAACTGATTGCGTGACTGTGTGTTTGTAATTGGTTTGATTTTCTATCCAATTAATCATAGTTTACTATTTTAACGAATTCCTTGAATCTTGTGTGCTGTCCTAGTTAGATAAGCCGGGAGGTGATAGCTAGGTCGGGTAGTTGAGTTGGTTAGTGGATTAGGATCACATTGCCTCGGGAGAGGGATGCCCTAAGAAATTAGTTAACTTGCTATTCCGTATCAGTTGTGTTGATTAGTGGTAGTTCCTGCTAGCCTAGGGTGCCTTAGATTGTTTCGAGGGTGGTTAGGTCTAGTTGAGGTTGGATGTACCCACAAGGTGAACTCCTGTTCGAGCGTTAGGAACATTTGCTAAGATGGACTTAAAAGGTGAATTAGCTTCCATCAGAGTTGTCATAGCCATGTAAAGTTATAGGCATTGGTTGGGATTCTAGGTCTAGGTGGTGTCTTTCTCGTATTTGATTATTTCCTGAGTTTTCCCGCTCTCCGTTTGTTAGTCGAGTTAATTAGTTAACTTAGTTATTTCAATTCATACAAACCAAAAATCACTCAATTTCCATTCCTTAGGTCCTAAGTTGAGTCTTGCTTTCGTAGTGTCCTAGGTTCGATATCCGGTATTCCTTAGCTTTACTATAGTTCGACAGGTACACTTACCTTTAGGGTTCGGTTAAGTTTAGAATTTTCGGTAAAATTAGGCGTGTCTAGGTCTAGTTTTTAATTAGTATATTTAGCGTACTTCCGAACACACGCTTAGTACTAAATCTATTTTTTATTTATTTAAGAAGAAAAATTGCATATTATGTCCTTTAACTTTGTATGTTTTGTAATTTTTATCCTTTATCTTTCTTTGTTACACCGTCTGTCCATTAACTTTTTTTTAGTCTTTCACCTTTTTTCTTTTTAACAGATTTTGTTAACCAGTGTCGTTAACTCCCTCATGTGTAAATCACGTGAGGGGCAAAACAGTCTTTTCCTTTTAAGCAATGCTCATTTAATAAAAGCCCTTATATAACGTTCACAATTGAATTCTCACACCCATCTCAGTTTGTCCAACAGCCACATCGTCGTCGGCTAGGGTTCTTCTCCGATCGATAGCCACATCAAGAACATCGCCGGCTAGGGTTCTTCTCCGACAGTCCACCAACGATGGTTTTCTGTTACGGTGGCAAAGAAGCCCACATTCAAACCTCCTCGACCATATCCCTAGAGAGGTGAAGTCTAGCAAATCGAGTCTAGCATGTTATTCCCACGTCGGTTTAGGTCTCCCTCTTTGCCCCCCCCCCCCCTTCCCCTCCCCTCCTCGACCATGATGCTATCAACCGAACGGACTGGCGCCGTTGACTGCCTTTTCTTCACGTGCCACACCATCTCAAGTAGTATAGCAATAATGAGTCAAAAAACGCCACTATTGTGCAAGTTTTACATTTATAAAGACAATAAAATAAAATCACTTTACACCACACGGTAGGGTAAATGCATCCATCATTGGCGTAGTATAGCGAATGTAAGATACCGAGGTCATCTAAAAACACAAGAGCTCTTAATACTTGACCTTCCTTAATGTCTAGACATGTCCAGAAGTTGGTTTAATTTTCTGTATAAAATAAAGATAGAAGAGTTTTAGAGAATTTAATCGAAGATAATATCACTCGGGTTGACTCGCCTTTGGTGAAGTTAGTAACCGTATTACTTATAAACTTGCAAAAGATTATTTACGAAAATAGAAAGGGCCCCTGGTCAGGTTACCCAATCATACGCTATTCCCGTTATCTAATAGCAGGATAGCTTCCGAGAGGGCCGTCTGTTGAAGACAACAGATATAGTGTGTAGCCAATGCCATTTACTCGTAGGAATTTATGGTCAAAGTATCATTACGTTCGGATACGGTGTCATTAACTAGCAGGAGAATAACCCACACACCAGATTCTATTATTGAGTAAAAATCTTTATAAGGAGTCGTGGCCTGTTTCCTCCCGTGCACCGCTCTCACGCGTACATGATGAGTGATGTTTAGATATACTTTATTTCATATTGCTTTTCATCTAAACACACCATTATTGTTACAAAATATAGTGTTTTATATTATTATTGGTGTGTAGTATTTCATGAAGAAATGTGCTTAAATGGTGTAATTAGATTGAATCCAAACTATAAAGTGTTCACGAGTATTGTTTCATAGTCATTTCGTTTTATAGGGAGATGTTCAAATGAGAAGTTTGGTTTGGGTAAGAAGGAATTTAGCCATTGGATCTTGATCTAATAAAAAGGGAAGTAGGGGTATTTTAGTCTTAGCCATCTTTGTTGACTTTTTACCTATTTCTCCCGTTTTTTAAAACATTCATAACTATTACATACGATATTATTTTTTTAAAAAAATTACACCATAAAAACAAGCTTTTTTTTTTAATTTTAAAACGCGTATAGTGTTGCTATATAAAAAAATTAAAATAAAATAATCTTTCGATTTTTGACACAATGTTCAGATCATTGTGTCATTGTGTCAAAATGTTCAGATCACTGTGTCAGTGTGTCAAAAAAATATATATAATGTTGCTATATATAAAATTAAATACTCTTTCGGTTTTTGACACCATATGACACAATGATCTGAACATATTCGACACAATATGACACAATGATCTGAACATTTTGACACAACGAGCACAATTATCTGAACATTTGAAAGAGTAATTTTTTTTTAGTTTTAGAGTAAATTGTCATTTTCGTCCCTATGGTTTGCTCAAAATTGTCAATTCAGTCCAATAGTTTATAAATTGTCAATTTCGTCCCTGCGATTTTGAAAAAAATTGCCAATTCAGTCCAAAATATTATAAAAAATTACCAATTTCGTCCCTGGGGTTTTGCAAAAAATGCCAATTCAGTCCAAAAAAAATTGCTGCTTTTGGACTGAATTGGCAATTTTTGCAAAACACAGGGACGAAATAGGCAAATTTTAAACTATTAGACTGAAATGACAATTTTAAGCAAACCGCAGGGACGAAAATGGCAATTTACTCATTAATTTTATATAACAACACTGTACGCGTTTTAAAGATAAAAAACGCTCGTTTTTATGGTGTGATTTTTAAAAAAAATAATAACTTCGTATCTAAGAGTTATGAATGTTAAAAAAATAGGGAAGAATTTAATAAAAAGTCAAAAAATGTTCTTCCATCTTTTGTTTTCTTTAGTTTTTCTCTCTAATTCTACATAGGAATTTTTTTTGCTATAGATCTTCATTTAATTGAAAATGTAATGACTATGATTCCTTCTTATCATATTAGTTTTTATTATTTTTAAAAACTAATAACCTCACCCTCTTTTTATAATATTAGTTTTTATTATTTTTAAAAATAGTAGTTATAAATAAAATCAAAATTCATTTGTTTGATATAATTCTTTGTCGTGAACGGCAAATAAATAAACGGTATTGGGCTTTGGCCCATGGAAGAAGGCATATCAAAAAGATACAATGGGACTATGGGAGGGGGACGCCAGGGGATTGACATACGGAGAAGGTTTGGAGTGGCGGAAGGCAGCCTTCTAGGCTGCTTGCGATCTTAATTTCCCGTGGTTGCTCGACACAGGAAGAGAGGAATCCAGAGCCTGGTTTAGTTCTTGTTTACACTTTATTATTTGGCTGATTGTTTTTATGAAGAATCTTATAGTAAGAGTGTTATGATTTTTTCATTATTATGATTGGCTAAATATTCTTATAATCATACCTAGGTGTAGGGTTTTTAATTTCTTAATTGTTTATTGGTTGTTTATGTATCATAATATCGGTTTAGTTGGTGAACCAAGACGTCTGATTTAGTTTTTGTAAAAGGTTCGCACGTCACCACCTTTAATTGTGAATGAACCCGGTAACTCGTACGTTATAACCACTTAAGTTAGAACTCGGGTTATCACAGGCTAATCCTTCACATCGCCCCCCCTTAAGGACGTCCTAGACCCTAGACTCCTAGTTAAGTAATTAAGAACGGTCTGGATTTTGTTAACCTGAACCCTAGGTGTGATCATATCTTTATTTATTATTATCTCATTATTATTTTCTATTTAAAATAAACAAAAAATCAACTTCTACACTTTTTAGCTTTTTAGATAATTTAGTTTAAAAAATCAGATAAAAAACTTCTAACACTAACCACATTCTCCTTGTGGATACGAACCCGACTTACCCTGTCTATAGGTAAAGTTAGGTTTTTGAATGACCAAACGACAGGTCATTAATACACAGTTAAACGTGACCAAAACCAAGTCCACAAACGCACCACTCTCGCACGCAAGAAGTGGCAAAAAGTTACCAGCCCAGAATCCCAAACCTTGACCTCTAAATCGCTCTCGCGTGAATAACGTGTTGCTTACATAGAAATAAAAACATGTATGCATCACAAACTATACGGTGAAGGTGTTGTCAATACCTCAACCTCTAACTGATTGTCACTCGTCAATTAATGTGCTTTTGAGGGCACACATGGTTCATGATACAAAACATAAGTATTGTTTTTAAGAACTAATAGCTCACTTTCAATACAAGGTTTTAGATTCAAAATCATTATGGCACACTTTAGGTTAGTTTATGAATTTATGTTACCAACCACCTAATGTTTGTTTCCCCAAAGTGAGTATAAGATTTAGCTAAGCATTGCTTTAAAGATTTGCATCTTCAAAGTTTAAAGTTCATAGAAAAACATAAACAAATTCGATATATGTTAATGTCTTACAATCTTGATTCGAAACGTCGAAAACTAATGAATTGAACTAGCAAAATGGCTCCTAAGTTAAAAGTGAGAGAGAAGAGGGAAGAATTACGCAGATTGGAATGAAGGAGGAGGCTGGTATTTATATTCTTGGAGTTGTACTTGGGGCACGACCCATGTCAGGGAGACACGGCCCGTGTTGGGTGCAAATCACATGAAGTCTTTAGTTTTATTCATTTTTCTTGCATAACTGACTTCTTTTGTAATTTTGGCCCTCGATCATTTTGAAAATCAAATATAAAACAATATTATACCGTTTTATAAATAATACATCAGAAAACGATCCAAAACTGAGAAATATTTGATATAAAAACATGAATAATTTTGTGCACATCATTTGTTACAGCAAATCTTTTCCAAAAGACCTCATTTTTTATTCAATCCAATTGTTTGTGACCACTCATCCACCTCAACATTCTCATCTCTGCCACTTCCAGAGTTCCAGCATACGCACATGAATCTTCATGATAACCTAACATTGAGAGTCATAAAGCATTGTTGGTCTGACGACAACCTTATAGAATTTTCCTTTCAGCTTAACAGGAAACCTCCTGTCACAGATTACCCGTGACCGCCCACCATTAGTACCAACTCACTCTGATGTCGTGGGCCACATTATTATCAATGCCTCCATCATTTTGAACAAACGATCCTAGGTAGTTAAACTTATTGACGGGCGGAACTGCATGGCCTTTAATAGTAATCTGGACATCTTTAACGTCACTCACACCGCTAAAGTCGTAAGAAGGTACTCTATCTTTGAACAACTAATCGTTAGGCCTTTAGATTCCTAAGCAGCTCCCCACTTCTCCAACTTCCCATTCATACGTTACAAACACTAACACAAAACAATATATAATATGACAGGGTGAGGTTATTGGGAGAAGTTTAGTTTGGATAAGAAGGAATCATAGCCATTAGATTTTCAATTAAATAACAAATCTATGACCTAAAATTTCCTTATGTAGAATTAGAGAGAAAAACTAAAGAAAACAAAAGATGGAAGGACATTTTTGACTTTGTATTAAATTCCTTCCATTTCTTGAACCTTCATAACTCTTAGATACGACATTATTTTTTTTTAAAAAATTACACCATAAAAACAAACGTTTTTTATCTTTATAACGCGTATAGTGTTGTTATATATAAAATTAAAAAGTTTTTTACTCTTTAAAATGTTCAGATCATTGTGTCAAAATGTTCAGATCATTGTGTCATATTATGTAAAAAATGTTCAGATCATTGTGTCATATTGTGTCAAAATGTTAAATCATTATGTTATATGATGTCAAAAACTGAAAGAGCATTTACTTTTATATATAGCAACACTGTATATACTTTTGACACAATGGCACAATAACACAATGATCTGAACATTTTGACACAATGACACGATGATCTGAACATTGTTTCAAAAATCGTAAAAGTAATATTTTTTTTATGTTTTTATGCGGCAACACTATACGCGTTTTAAAGATAAAAAATGGTCGTTTTTATGGTGTAATGTTTTTTAAAAATAAATGTCGTATGTGAAAGTTATGAATGTTTTTAAGAAAAATGGAGGAAGTAGATAAAAAGTCAACAAAGATGGCTAAGACTAAAATACATCTCCTTCCTTTTTTATTAGATCAAGATTCAATAGTTGAAATTCTTTCTTATCATTCTATTCAAACCAAACTTCTCATTTGAACCTCTTCTTTGTTAATCATTGTCTTCTATGCTTGTTCAAAAGCTTTGGATCCAGTTTAATTTCTCTATTTCTGTTAGCAATCTAATTTCAACGTCATAGGTAACTAATAGAATTTTTACTTCAATTCTCTTGAATTACACTGAATTCAAGGACCCAAACACCATCTTTAAACCACTATTCCTGTGTTTCAGGATTGCAACATAAAGTGGACACCTTAAGAAGATGTGTGCATGCTCTTGATGTAAAAACCATTATAGTTTCCTGAATCAAGTCCACAACTAAAAGATGTGGTTTTCAAGCTACAAGTTTGTGGCCTGTGGGTGGGTTGCAGTCTTGCAGAAGAACTACATAATGATCTTAGCAAGATTTCAAGATCAACAACATTGAAGATTTCAAGATCAACAACATTGATGAAAGCTCGAGCTATCGTCTAGAGTTTTAGACGTATCCAACTGTCATCTTGTGGTTAACATCGACTTGTCTCCTGACTCGGTTCACTATGCACATCGGGCTGGCAGAGCGGGTTGGTTGGGCTGCAAGGGTTCGGTAGACCATAGACGTTTTATTACCTTTTCTGTAGATCCAGTTGGAAACGAGTCAATGTAGCAAACTTGACTGATTTTAGGTTTATTAAATACAAAAATCCACAAATGTTAGATTGACAAGCCATTTTTTGTTTATGGAAAAGACTACATAAGAGTTGCACTATTTTATGCAGATTGATGTCTTTTGTAATAATATGTTTTATTTGTCATGTTGATTAAAATGGAGCCCATTATACCATATTTCTTGTCATAATAGAAGTCAGATTATTAGGGTTTAAAACCTTTGACCCACATTGTTTGTCGAATCTGTACCTGTTAATTAAATTGGTTTTGATCCATATCAGAAACCCAATCTTAAAAAAGTCACCCATGTTGTTCTTCTACCGTTTATTTTGTATATGATAATTAAAATTTTGGCTAGAATCGACGGGTGTGCGCTTTACATGTCTGCTTTCGGCAGGCGCTAAATGCACATGTTGGTGGCTAAGCTCGTGTGACGTGAGGGTCGGCCGCCTTGAAATAAACTCACATCAAGCGGAATCGGATATAATCGAATGGTAAAGTTTTCTTTACAAAGAAGAAGACGCGGGGTTGAATTTCTCTTATGTGTTCAAAGTAATTCAATTTCTAAAATCCTGAATTAAAATGCTAAAGGATTTGGTATATTTAGTTGTTAATCTGATTTATTTCGTATGGACTTACGGTG
>JBCNJP010012221.1:0-14177 GCA_039602395.1 Deinandra increscens subsp. villosa
TGGTGCAGAAAATCCAGGAGGATGTTCTGAATGACACATTAGATATTCTAAAGGAGAAAGGTGCACTCATGGAAAAGATAGAAATAAAAATGGGTTCCTATCTTGTTGTTGTTGTTTTGGAAGCTATTAAAGCAAGGAAAAATGGGAAGGCTGTTGTTTTGAGGGGAGGATACATTGGTTTTAAGCTAATTGTTGTTCCAACATGTTTGATGTTAAACTGGTTTACTCAAAAGCATGGTGCATGCTTCAGTCTAACATACAAAATCTGCATCCTTTCAAGCGTGTCATATGGTGGAGCATACACAGTAGCTATTTCAAAGCGAGTGTTTTCTGTTATTGGTCAAACATCAATTTATTTGATTCATCGAAAACGAGCTTGTTAATGGTCTCTAAGTTCATCAGGTGTTCGTCTTCTTCAAGCACGGTGATACGGGTCAAGCCATGGGATGTGTTAGCCACAAGATGCTTCAAATTAAATTACAGTGGTGGAGTGCTGCTTCTAGTTCATCGGTATTCGCCTTTGTTGAAGGGTTGCATTTCATGGGAATTCAAATCAAAATGGTTCAAATTAAATTACAGTGGTGGAGTGCTTCTAGTGAGAAAAATTGATGGTACAAAGTGTCCAACTATAACCATATCAACCCAATTTGGAAGTTCCAAATTTTAAATGCATGAAATTGATGATACAAAGTGTCCAACAATATTAAGTGCATGAAATTGATGATGGATATTGATGGTACACAGTGTCCAACTATAACCACATCAACCCAATTTGGAAGTTCCAAATTTTGGAAGTTTCAAATTGGGTTGATATGGTTATAATCAATCACAAGGATTTCCAAATTTCTAAAGTCAAAGTTAGTCAGCACTTGAATCATGGAAATTAATTTGGTTTAAATTGAAAGTGCATTGAGCCAAACTTCAAAGTGTAACAAAGAGCTTGTTGAATCATGGAAATTATTGTGGGGTTCAAGTTGGTGCTATTCTATGAACTGGGTTTCTACTTTGTAGCTTTGATGTGTCAAAATTATATTTCTTGAGGTCGAGAACTCTTAAAAGGGTAATTGTAACTGTACTTCCTAATCTCTTCTAAAATCTTGATCACCTTTATAGTTTGAGGGTGAAAAACATGAAACATGAAAAACATGAAACATGAAAAACATGAAACAACATAGCACGTCTACCTTTTACCTACCAAAATGATACTAGAAAAGAAAAACAACAAAGCAAGATGAACAGCATCGTGTGGGGCTGGTTTTTGGTTTTCTTCTGGGTGGCAAAAGCCAAAATAATAGTTCGCTTCTGGGTGGCAAAGCCATAATAATTATCTTTTTTGAAATAGTCTGCAATGTGTTAAATCGACATGTAAAATATCATTATTATTGATTAAATAATCATCCAAGTAACTAGCAGTTTATAAACATCCAATCTAATCCAATTGTGGATCAACAAGAAATTTCTCCTTTACAAATTTACTAATAATAGTCAAAATCATTTCTACAACAATCTAAAAGTCAACAAAGTAACTAACTTAACGAATACGGTTAATGTGAGCAAACGGCTGACTAGCGGCTTTCGGCGCAGCTTTAGCCACCGCCGGGCTCCCGAAAACATTCCAAAACCTCAGCGTCTCGTCACCGGCCGCTGATGCAACCGTACACCCATCCGGACTCTGCGCCATAAAAAGAACTCTAGACGTATGCCCCGTAAGCTCCGCCATCTTAACCATCGACGGATACTTCCACAAAGTCAACTGGTTTTGACTAAACCCGTGCGAGCTCAACAACTCGCGCTCATTTTGGTTCCACAAAAGCGCACACACCTGGGACCCGGTGTCCACCGAGTTCAAACACGCACCCGTGTTCGTGTTCCAAAACTTTATGCACTTGTCACCACCCCCGCCACCAGAAGCGAGAAGATTACTCTGAAACGGGCACCAGGCGAGCGCTTTCACGGCCGCCGTGTGATCCTCGAGCCGGTGGAGCCATTGGGTCGGGGAGTTAACCGAAGCCGTTGATCTGTCCCAGATGTGAAGGAGGTTGTCGTTCCCACCGCTCGCTAAGTGTTGACCCGAAGCCGACCATTTTAACCCGCAGACCTCTTGGTGGTGGCCCGAGTACGTTTCGACTATGTGTGAGCGTATTCTGACGTCATTGTTCACGATCCGACCGTCCATCCCTCCGGTCGTCAGGATGTGGTTGTTCCAGTCGAGTGACCCGACCCGAGATCCGTGGCATCCTTTCATTGTTCTCAACTGTTGCAAACAGAAAGACTGGTTAGAAAACCGAAATAACAAATTTTCATTCGGGTTCAACCCAAAACCGACCCAAACAGACTCATGCTTCTTCTTACTTACCAGTTTATTAGAGGCGGAATCCCAAAGCTGGACGTCGGAGTTGTTCAGCCCGACGGCAATGTGGCGGCCATCGGGCGCCCATTTCACACTCGTCACCGGACCGATTTCCTCATCTACGGTAACCAGTTCGGAGGTGTTACCAACTGCAGCATCCCACAAATAGACAGTATCCCCCAAAGCAATCGCAAGAACATTACTGCTTCCCCAATCCAATAGATTCAAGTAGTAATCATCTTGGAGATCTGGAGCATCTAATGTCCTCTCAGAAGTCTGTAAATCAAATCAAACCACATTTCAGAGCTTCAAAAGTTAACTGAATCTAATTTAACAATTTAGTTTCAATATCGCGGGTTACCTGAGGAATGTATCTGCGGGCTTTAGCGGGTTTCGATTGCTGAACCGAAGAAATATCGGTCACAATCGTGTCGATTGGTGTCGGGGGCTTGTTCTTGAAAGCAAGAATCCGGGTTCTGTTCATGTTGAAAGTCTCCGCTAACCGCTTCTGGTACGCTTCCCTTGACGGAGAACTCGGAATCGGGTTTTCCTTACCTTTTTTCGGGTCTGAAGTTAGCATGTAATGGGCGTAATCGAAGTCCATAGCTGATCTGTTTGGAATGAACCGATCCAACTGCACAAAATCAATTAAACAAAGAACGGTAAATCAATCAGTCCCCTGTTTCATTAACCGATTTAAAAACTAAAATGCATTGAAATTGAATAAGAAAAAAAGGGGATTACGTTTTCTCTCGATTTCTTTCTTTGAAGGAGTGGGGATCGTGACTGTGACTTAGTGGCTGAAGAGACTACAGATCCTGCATCCATAATGTTAGTAATAACAGAGAAATATATATATAACAGAGGTTAAAAAAGATGGGGAAAGCTGCAAAACAGAGATTAGTTAACAAGAAATTGATATCAATTAGATAAAAGAAGAGTAAAATTGAAGAGAGTAATGAAATCGTTGGGTGCTTTGATTGCGATCGAAAGAGGATTGGAGAGAGATTGTGTGATTAAACAGAGAGATTTGCAGGGTTTATATATATGTGAAAGGAAAAACTAGGGTTTATGATGGAGGGGACGATGTAACGGCTAGTAAGTTCGTGGGTTTTGAAGGGAAAGAATGTGCGAAGCCCAGATTTAATATATATTCGGCCTACCTACCTGGCTAACTTGTCTTTGCCTATTGGGGTCGGTTAGTTTTTTTTTAGTTCTTTTTAATCCAAAACGAACTGAGAAATAAATTTAAAAAAGAACTAAAATAAAATACTAATAATTTTTTTAAATATTGCCGTTTAACTCAGATTTTTTTTATTATAATTATCATATATTAACATAATACAACTTATGGTACAAACTCTAAAACATGTTGTACAAGTCAATAATGCATACATGGTACCAGTCTTAAAACCCACTTTACAACTCTGTATTGCAGCTGAAATTGCCTCTTGGGCTGTAAAACACACGGGTCTGAATGGACTATCCATATTATATGGATCATATAAATAGTTTATATGTTAGTGTTAAAGAATTAGGTTTGGTGCGCCTCTTTTTACAACACCTTCTCTCTCTCTCTCTCTCTCTCTCTCTCTCTCTCTCTCTCTCTCTCTCTCTCTCCTCTCTCTCTCTCTCTCTCTCTCTCTCTCTCTCTCTCTCTCTCTGCAACCAAGAAGATGAGCGTTTTGAGAGTGGCGGTAGTTTTTTTCAACGATGACAAAATAAACAGTAAGGATTCTTCAGTTTTGTTCTTCGCATATTTGCTACAGTTTTGTAGATTTACTTTTTAGGGCTAGCTGTTAGCCTCGCCCATGGCGTCGAAGCGGCGGTGGTGTTTGGTTACAATTTTCAGGTGTTTTTTCATCAATCACCGTCGTGACGTTTCAATCCACTCACGATTGTGGCGGCGGCGAGGCGATGATCATTGTTTTCTTTGTCGTCGTTGCTGGGATCCTGATCTGATTTTCGGTCCTTTGGTGGTTCCAGGTTTGCACAGATATGTGCCTTTGGGATGTGATCGATGATGCTTCGTCTGTCCCTTTCATCAGGTTCATTTTTTCTTTAGATTTTGTTGAATTAAAGCTGTTTGAACTTATTAAAGTTGTTATTCTTTAGATTTTGACGGAAACAGTCGGGGATTAAGGTTTATTTTCTGAAAATTTTGATATGTTTATGTGTGCAGGGGGTGGTTCCATTCAATACATGGATCCTAATGGTGCATGTGTTTTGGCGGTGTGCTTAAAAGTATCTTAAAGTTTAGAAATGTTATATCTCGGTGAGTGTTTACTTGCTTGCTGAGCTCTTTAAAAAGTGATTTTATTTATTTATTGAATGATAGGTTGATATGGCTGCTTTGAGCCAAATAGGAGACTAGGATCTGAAAGAGTTGGGAATATTTATGGTATTTTTTTGTATTATTAAAATCATTTTAAGTTATGTATAACTTGCTTTTCCAATTAGCAATTTTAGTCTCATGTGTGTAAATTATACCATATACAAATGGCTTATGTACTTGACATAATCTTTTTTCTATTTGCAGGATCTGATAGAAGAATTTTTCATCTATGTAGGAGGGTATTACTTAAAAGGTAACTTTCATTTGTGGTAAAGAGAGAGCAGCTTAAGTGTAATCCCTAATGTCTGTTTATTTTTTCTTGCTTTATTTTGTTACTTTGTTGTGTTTGTTATATCACTTTTAGTTATTTTTCTTTTACTTAAGGATTGCTTCATCTTCTGTAGTAGAGCATCGAATAATAAAAAATTTAAACTTTCATATCTAAAGTTTTATACATTGAATGTTCTATTATTAGCTTCGTTTGTTAATGCAGGTGTGGGAATTGATCTGCGTTCGTTGTTGTTGTGTGTGATATAAGGTGAGTTTCTTATGTATCCTACTCCTTTTTTATTGTTGTATGTTTTGTTCCTTATGGGTCTTTAAGATAATTGTTGTTAGTTAGTTACTAAAAATCATAAGTATGCTACAAATTGTAAGGTGGGAGGAATGTGCAAAAAAGTAGAAGAAAAAGAGCTTTAGGCCTAAAACATCATGAGGGTATAAGCTTTAAGAGGCATAGAAATTATATAATGTCACAATTGGACCAGCTCCGTCTATAAAATGCTCCTCAGTACTAATTATTTGTTATATAAATATGAGGTCTGTTAAGGATTCTTCGGATGAACTATATGAAATTATTAAATAATAGATGAACATAATGAAAATCTGATTTTTCTTCAAACCTTCATTAAGATGAAGGTGCATTCTGGATTTCAATGTTATTGGTTGATTTTGTAATATTCTTGCATAAAGTGCAAAAGCAAACCTCTTTCACATTTTTCAAAAGCTGGGGTCACTTAGTATATATATATATATATATATATATATATATATATATATATATATATATATCAAAACAAGTAACTTTCTAATACTGGTCAAATGGGTCAGCATTCAGGATTCTTGGGTAACATGTCAAATGGATCCTGATCAAAATGGGTAACCGTTCAACATTATTGAGATACTTATGACCCATTAATGGTCATTTTATTCATAGCAAAGAATGTAGGTTTTGCACTGCCTATACATTCATCATTGAAAAGGGAGCTTAGTCAATATGTCACTTGACTATTATGTACAAACATGGCATCTTTTAACAATAGAAATTAAAAATGGTGGATTGGTTTGTGCTTCAGCAGGGAACAGCTTCACAACTTTGGAGACAGGGGTTTGAAGGTTTTGATTGCACAAATTAGTTGCTTAACTAATGTTTGATTCCCTCAGCAGGAATTGTTGCAAGTATTGTTGTTACTTTCATTTAAATTGCTTTAATTTTCATATATTAAATGACCTTTTTATGAAGTGTAATTGTTTTGTAGGATGGGTCACTGATTTCGATGATCGAAACTTCCGATTTCATCTACTTGCCTTAGATTTGAAATGGATATTTGGTTGCTTCATGATGTCATAAAAATGGTTGCACTTATCTCAGGTTATAACTTGGTTTTTTTAGCATTCAATATGTATAGCATTAGATGGGTGGATGGCCATTTTGTGAATGAGAAACCGTTTTGGCGTTTTTCCATGTTTAGTTGCTATATGGCTACGTAGTTGTCCGTTGCAACAAATAAATGTGAAACGAGTCGATGGCACGCAACAAAAATCGTACTACCACGAAAACAACCCGGTGCAAAGGAGCATTTTGGATGTACAATATGGCCTTCATGACTTGATCTCTTTGAACTTAGCACGACCCGTATCTCATGGGATCGCTAACCGACTTTCTAAAATGGCTCCGCTCCGCGACGAAGCGCGGGTCGCCCCACTTGTACCTAAACAAAATACAACTGAAACATCCAATTGAATGGAATATTATACTCCTGGAGCATGATTTACAAGTCTCCAAAGCATTGTTTTTTCAATCAATAGAATATTATACTCCTGGAGCATGATTTACAAGTCTTCAAGGCATTGTTTTTTACCCGTCAAAAAGTCAAAAAAGCAAGGTAGCGGTTGTTGGGCTGTTGGGCGTGTACTCACTGTCTCGCACGAGGATGTTCGTCCTTCCTTCGCTATGCAGCAGGGTGCTTTGTCCTTCAAGCGCTGTTGAACTGTTCCTCTTTACTGTTTCCATCAATCTACCAATCTACCTGTGTTATATACATATCTTCTTACCAATATGTGGATTGTGTGGTCTTTCTTACGAATTCGGTGAGCATCAACTCCTCTGCATCAATTTTTCTTCTTCTCTCTTAATTTTTGTTGTTTCTTCGTCTCTTGCGCTGAGCGCTGAGAGGTGAACGTTGTGCGTCTTGCCGTTGAGATTTATCTCATGTTATTTCTGTACCCAGAGAAACAGGGGGTGTCATGCACTCAGTGTATTTTTGGGTTAGTAGCCTTTTGCGCATGTTGGTTAGAGTATCAAAGACTTCTGTCTTCTCATATATATGCCGCTCATTTTTTTGCACACCAGCTGTTTGTCTAAATGCATGTCCCTCTGTGCTTTTTTGGATTGTTGTTTTGCTGGTGGTTTAAGTTTTTTGGTTCATGTTTTGCTTACTCAGTATTGTTTCGGTGGACTGCTCTATTTCTAAGATTTTTTTATTTGGTTAGAGGTCATCTCATTAGCTGTTGGTAGATGTTGTTTTAAGGTTAGATGTGCCTTTTTAGATTGTAAGGGTATGCATGTACTGTATGATTTTTTCTCTTGGCTTCATGGTTACAAAATAAGAAGATCATAACTAAAAAAATGTATTCTATGGGTAAAATTAACAATGATGTCATCATTTATTAGTAGAGTGTTTGGGTTCATTACACTTGAAGTGATTTTTTTAATATTATGTATGTTGGATATTGTTTTAGGGTGAGCTCCGTGTTTTTAGATTGTGAGAGTATGTATGTGTTGTATGACTTTTTCTTTTGCTTTCATGGTTACAGAACAGGAAGAACATAGCTAAAAGGCTTTGCATTCTATGGGTAAAATTAACAATGATGTTATCATTTATTAGTATATGTTTGGTTGAGCATTACGGCTGAAGTGAACTGTGCTCAATATTAGGTGCAAAGGGGAGGGGTGCATGACTATATGAGTGTTTCATGATTTGTATTTTTTTTTTCAATATGAAAAAATAGTTGTCTTTGGGGAGGGGTGCAGGACTGTATGAGTGCCTCATGGTTTGCAGCTTTATTTCTTTGGGATATGAAAAAAGTTGTCTTTAAGAAAATATAAGGATGTGTAATAGGTGTTAGTTTGATTTCATGATGCTATACGATGGAAGATGTTTTTTTACGACAGATGTTATGTTTCTTTTCTGTTTTTTTATATTTTTGTTTCTCCATTGCAGGTTCTTGGTGTTTGAAAAGCTTCGCTTCTTTGTCGCTGGTAAAATACCGTTGTATGTTCTCCTCTTATATATTTTGAAGGGCCCTTGGTTGGAAGCTTCCTTGCCTTACTTCTTGCTAAAAAATGTGTCCCCTGTTGTGTCACACCCCGACCGACGGCGGAATACGTTGGGGCATGATGATTGTCCAGATGCACACAACACTAATTAATGTTGCGATATTCTTAATCAACCCATTTCAAAGATAATTCGAGATACATTACAATACATGACATAATACATCAATAATGAACAATTAGACTTAATTAATTTGGTCACACTAAGTCTGCATGCGATCCTATGGTGTCATCAGCAAGAAGTCATCAACTAACAGCAAATTATGCAACATGTATAAAAATAAAGTTCAACTACGAATAGTTGGTGAGTAAACATAGGTTTAGTATACTATATAGATTAAAAACATGCGAGTCAATGAGTTAAGAGCAATCGAGTAAGGCAAACCAGTGAATGAGATAGAGCAAATAAACTGCATGAACCAACCCTGACCTCAAGGTTTCCAATCACAAGGCACCCAAGCCAAGGCAGGCCAAGTGGGCGTGTCAAGCCAATAGATCTGTTATCGTAATCCCGGCTTTTTACAGTTAATGTCACACGAGGTCGTTCTAGAGGTCGTTCACAATCATAACACATAGAGCACATAAGTTCACATACCAACTCACAATTAACAACATAGAGTTCGCATGTAGTTTCCGAGTAAAGAATATCGAGTAAGGGTTTTGAATACGATACATGTTGCACCCCAAAACATTGAAATGAAAGAGGGGCTATGAATACTCACCTGATGCGGAGACACAATTTGAGGGAAAAACACCACGAAAAGAGGAAAAATAGACCCGATGATAATCTTGGCGACAAACGAGATAGAGAAAGAATAAATAAGTAATTAATTAAATAATTAAATAGCTTAAATTTCACGACACGACTGACTTGACGACTCGTTGGTGATTTGGTGAGGTGATACTGATGTGTTCGGAACGACTCTAAAAACTACTATAAAACCTAGACCTAAACTAGACCTAGACACACCTAATTTTACCGAAATAACCTAAACTAAACCGAACCCTAAGGCAAGTGTACCTATCGGATAGTAGAATAGCTAAGGCAAGACCGGATTATCGAACCTAGGACACTCTATAGACAAGACTTTAACTTAGACCTAAGAATGGGAAATTTGAGTAAATTGATTTGGGTTTTGATTTGAATTGAGAATTGGATTAACTAAAATTACCTAAAGCACACAACTAGCAAATGAGCAGCAAACAATCAAGTAACAACCTTCAGAGACAGAGAAAGATACCACCTAGACTCAGAATCCTAATCACTAATGACAACTTCACTCGGCTCGACTAATCTGATGGTGGCTAGTTCACCTTTTAAGTCTTTCCTAGCATGCAATCCTAACGCTCGAACAAGGGTTCACCTTTTAAGTCCTTCCCACTTCAATTACCCTAGCCACCCTCGGATATACCTAAGGCACACCTAGACTAACCGGAGCTACCAATAACTATCATGACTGACACGAAATAGCAAGCTAGACGAAACCCTAGGACACTTCCTTTTGAGACAATGCAACCCTAAGACTTCAACCAACCCGACGACCCGTTAAACCTATACCTTTTAAGTCTTCAGTTTAGCAGCACATTACAACCAGACTACCAATTAATTATCAATGCAATAGCTAAGAGAATTTTAACTACACTTCAGCAATTAACCCTAAAGTTAACTACTTTAGTTAATCTACCTAAACCGAAAGACATTCGCGGGTAAATTAAGCACCAAAAATCAACTAATATACTGATCATAACACACATATGCATCAAATCATAATAATCATTGGAATTGAATAGAATTGTAGCATCAATCAATTAGTCAAAAGCCGAATAAAATAGTCAAAAGGTCAAATTCATCATACGAGTCTAGGTGGCAATCAAAGTTTAGCCAACAATCATCTCAGTTACAGAAATCATAATAAAGTTTAAAGCTTGAACACTGAACATGATAATAGCAACGAATTCAACGAGAAAAGATGAAACCGATATCGCTTTGATGATGAAAGATTGATCCACCGTTGATTTCCCCTTTGATCCTTGCTCTCTCTGCTCCTCAAATCGCCTCTCAATCGCCCTTAGCCGTCTGGAAGTCGAGTTATCACGAATTGAAACCCTAACTTCGAATTTATATCGAAATTCCTTTTTCTGCGGGTTTTACAGTTGTAGGCGTATCGCCTACAACTCTATTTCTCCCAGGCGATACGCCTGGCGCGCATTACCCGACAAGATAGTCGGGATTGACTTTTAAACCGCCTTTGACTTTTCCTCTTGCGCGCGTATCGCTTGTAACGGATCAAGTTCCAGGCGATACGCCTGGAACTTCTTCTTCAGCATTTCTTCTTCTTTTCTTCTCAACTTTCAATTTGGCTCGGGACTTTATTAAAAACCTACAAACTCAAATAAAAATAATAAAAAGGACACAAAGACTCAAACTTAACTAAAAACAGCTAAAACCAATGGAAACTGACTCAAATGCATACAAAAGATATAAGAAAAGGGGATGTGTTTTCAACACATCAGATACGTACGATAAGGGACGAATCCTAAACTAAAGGTAAGGTCAAAGGGTCCTAATTTGACTATTTATGTGAAAGTCAAACATGGTCAAACATAAGTCAACATGGCCTAACAAAGGTCATTATGGTCAAACATAAGTCAACATTGGTCAAACAGGGGTCATCATGGTCAAACATAAATCAACATGGTCAAACATAAGTCAGCATGGCCTAACAAAGGTCATCATGGTCAAACATAAGTCAACATTGGCCAAACAGGGGTCATCATGGTCAAACATAAATCAACATGGTCAAACATGGTCAAAGTACTTCAAATTTTAACATACGAGATCATATCTAACATAATTTACCATGGATTATATATATCTATATGGATCTAGCATGAACCTAGTCAAATCCACCATGAATTAGTCAAATCTAGCATGATAGTCAACTTTTGGGCATAAAACAAACCCTAATTAGCATGCATGGGTGAATCTAACTTCATCAACATATAAAAGCACATAATTTGAAGATCTCACATGTAGATCTAACATTTCATATCACGAATATTATAGATCTAAACATTTTATGATGTAAAAATGTCATCTTGATGATTATGACACACATTTCTAGCCCTAGATGACACACCTCTTGAGATCTAGTCATTTTAACACATAAAACCCAACCTTGGTGCTCATAACACATGGGTCTGGTCCTAAACAACATTCATGAGGTAGATCAAGTTCATTTGAAACATAAAAATGGAATCTTGATGAGAAAATTCCTAGATCTAGCCCAAATTCACATGTAGCACATAGATCTATCCTAGATCTAACCTAAAGGTGCAATCTTGATGACATATGACATGGATTTTGGTACATAAAAGCATGCAAGATCAGATCTAATCAAATTCTAACATGAAAATCAAGTCTTGATGCATAAAACCCTAGATCTATGCCATAAAAACATGCATAATCATAGATTCAAGCCAAAAACACAATAAAGTTTCAATCTTGGACCAAGAAATCAATAGATCTAGATGAAGAGATGATTTAGAACATAGATCTAACCCTAAGAAGTCATAAAGGTCAGATCTTGATGAAACGGGATGTGGATCAACACTTACCGGTATACCGAAAAGATGAAGAAAAGGGGTGAAGAGGGAGGATCTAAGCTTCAATCTTCAAGCTTTAATCTTCAAATATGGTATTAGGGTTTGTTTAGAGGATTTCCAGAGGTTTTGGGACGTTTTAGAGCTGATGGGGGCTGAAAGTGATGAGAAATGAGGCTAATGATGCTTAAATACCCGAACTCTAGGGTTTTGCTGATTTTTCACTTCCAGGCGTATCGCCTACGGCTCATGGGAGTTCCAGGCGATACGACTACAAGTCCCCCGAACCAGAATTTTGCTGATTCACTGTTTTCGCTCCAGTTTCTTCGTTTTTCGTCGTTTTTGGGTCCCGTTTTTGTTTTCCTCCATTTTTCATTTCCCATCATAAAAATCACATTCAAGCCAATAAAATTGAATATAAACATGTCATATATTGAATTATGATCAACAGTCAATCAAACATAACACGTTTTTGGTCAGTTTTGACGTACGCATCGATTTTAGGCAATTCACCAACGATTCGCGACTCGATCAAGTGTGTGATTACTCATGACATGATAATTGATTATTATACTAATAAAAATGTTGAATTTGATATATGGTGACCATATACGAGATTCCCGGTTAACGATGAATCGTGTACCGAAATCGCGTAGAAATCGGAAATTGCTTTATTTTCAATTCAAGACACCCAATTTGATTCCAATTGATCGTAATGAAGTATTCGGTTTCAAAAATCAATTATAACCCATTTAGATTCACTAATTAGTGTATATACACCCAAAAATTCTTCCGGTTCGCAATAACTTACAAATCGGTAAATCGTGTAAGTTCAAAACAGGTCGGATTTCTCAATTGGGTATTTTGCAAATGTTACAGTCTCCCCTACTCTAGGGAATTTCGTCCCGAAATTAGAAGAGACCTTAAAAATTTAGAGAAAGTTAAAAGAGTTTTACCAAACCAACACATTTGACATTTGAAACCAATCTTAGAGTCGACATAAGGGATTTCACCGAGGATAGAAATATATTTACGATCACGGAATCAATTAAATCGGCACCAACATCTTTACCCGACCACAAGGGTTAGGTTTAGAATGGTGACTGATTGGAGGATAGATTGTGATATAACCAATGATCAGAGACATAACCCACACACACACACACATTATTCCCGGCCCGACTCCCAAAGCACCCTAAAGGAATTACTGATGCTTATATATAGGGTGTACCGCAGCTAACCCACCACACCTTTAATACCTTTAATGAGTACTGTTTATCTTCGGAGAACATCCTATTCTATACCACTGATATCAGACAACCGAGCTTGATACAACAACATAAGGACGATCAACATAAACATAGTGATAAATATGAGGAATATACCATAACCAGTCTAGATACAACCAAGAGGCTAACCAAAGGTAAAGGAACATAGTCTCCCCTACTTTAGGGGCGAGACAGGGGAGTTTAGGAGACTCAGGTGAGTAATGGATGCAACATGGATTTCTTCAAAATATCCCAACTCAATCACATAGATTCACGTAGATTCACATAGGTTCACATAGAATAAACCAACACCAAAATCGATAATAATGATAAACAAAGATGCGGAGCTTCGGACTTCTTATCCAAACAAAGCGTCAAGTTCTGGTGAACTAGATTGGTAGCGACCCACATCCGGTTTACCTTACGAGACACGATATCTGGACAGAGTCCGAATCAACCCTCGCTAAAACCTAAGACCTATACCCCACAACCCATACCGATCGTATGCTAAGCTAGCATCACACACAATCGTCGGTAGCAACGCGTATGAGTCTCTGATTTAGCAAGAGTAGAGTAATGATCAACACTCGAATGAACGATACGCAACCGTAAAAATTCAAGTGATGAGCACAAAAAGGGCTTAAAGCAAATGATAACAAAAGGAAACCGAGTACCACGAACTAAACGGAAAACCACGCGTTGGATGTCACGAGTTGGTTAGTACTCGCTCGGGTGTCACGACATAGCGTAATCCGAACAGTACATTTCAGAATCAACATGACTCCTTTGCCTTGGAATGAACCGCATGATTCGTGGTGTATGAATTCGATGACATGAATTGAATTACATGATTCGAGGCGCATGAATTCGATTACCTAAATTGGACAACACGTCTCGAAATACATGTATCGATAACATGAACCAAACGACATGTCTCGAAATGCATGTACCGATAACATGAATCGAACAACATGCTTCGAAATACATGTATTGATAACATGAACC
>JBCNJP010012222.1:0-14177 GCA_039602395.1 Deinandra increscens subsp. villosa
AGGGCAATGGGTCATTTTTCACAAAATAAATGGGCGAAAGGTTTCCATTCAAGAGGAAAAAAATTTCGTGGATCCTCAGGACATGCACATGGGGATTATAAAGGAGCAAAGTTGATAGAGCTGGTTAAAACTCCCACGCAGATTTTGGCAACAGAAAAAGTAGATTTACCCGCACCACCAAAGATGCGAAATGCACCCACAAGAAATTTGGATAAGTATTGCGAGTATCATAAGGACAGAGGTCACACTACAGATACATGTTGGACGTTAAAAAAGGAAATTGATAAAGCGGTGAGATTAGGAAAGTTAGGGCATTTGGTGAAGGTAATTAGGAACAATTTGCCAGGAGGAGATGCACCTGTGATCAATATGGTGCAATTACAGGGGTCGGATCAGTATAGGAATGTCAGAGGAAGGAGTAATAAGCAAATAGACTGGAAGTACCAGGAAATAACTTTTCCTCCTATATTGGAACAGATGGCAATAGAGGAGCCAGTAATTGTGTCCGCAAAAATTAGGGGGTTCATGGTTAAGAGAATTCATGTGGATTATGGAAGTGCAACAGAAATTATGTATGAACAGTGTTTCCGACAGATGGGGCCTATCACATGTGCGCAGTTGCGGTCAACAACGATACCTTTAGTGGGATTTGCAGGAGAAGTAGTTAAACCAATTGGAGAAATAACTTTACCTATGATTTTTGGGAATGGTTTACAGATGCGGCAACTGGAAGTTACGTTTTTGGTAGTTTCGGCTTCATCAATACATAATGTTATTTTGGGAAGGCCAGTTTTGAGAAGATTAGGTGCCGTGATATCTGTGATGCATGGAATGATTCGATTCCCAACACCAGGAGGAGTTGCTACTTTATCAGCAGATCCGGGGATACAAGTATACAACGTGAATATCCACTCATGTTTAGATAAGGTGGATAAGGATGAGATAGGGAAAGAAAAATGGGTGATCAACTCAAAATTCCCAGATCAAAAGTTGCAGATAGGAACCGGTTTGTCAGAAAAAACTCGAGAAAGATTGTATGCTTTATTAAAAAAGAATGTGGATGTATTTGCTTGGGAACCGTCGGATATGACGGGGGTTCCTAGAACGTTATCCGAGCATAAGTTGGCTTTATATCCAGGAAGTAAACCTGTACAGCAGAGACAAAGAGGAATGGATACCGAAAGAGCAAATGATGTCAATGAGTAAGTGGAGAAATTAGTGGAAGCCGGAATTCTTAGAGAAATACAGTATACAGATTGGGTGTCAAATCCGGTGCTGGTAAAGAAGCCAGATGGATCTTGGAGAATGTGTATCGATTTTAAAGATGTAAATAATGCGTGTCCTAAGGACTGTTACCCACTTCCTGAAATTGATTTGACAGTTGATTCGGTGGTTGGCTTCCGGTGGAAGTGTTTTCTAGATGCGTATAAGGGATATCATCAGATCCAAATGGCGAAAGAAGATGAAGACAAGACTGCTTTTATTACAAGAAAAGGGATGTTTTGTTATACCAAAATGCCTTTTGGTCTTAAAAATGCAGGCGCAACTTATCAACTCCTTATGGATTGGGCCTTTCAAAAATAAGTGGGTAAAAATTTGGAAGCTTATGTGGATGATATAGTTATTAAAAGCAGAAGTGAAGATGACATGTTCATGGATATAGAAGAAACATTTGCGAAGCTTAAAGAAATAAATATGCGTTTGAATCCTAAAAAGTGCTCTTTTGGCACGAGTACCGGAAAATTCTTGGGAATGATAGTAAATGATGAAGGTATAAAAGCTTGCCCAGAAAAAGTAGATGCGATACTCCAAATGGGATCTCCAGCTACTGTTAAGGATGTGCAAATTTTGAATGGAAGGCTTGTAGCATTACAAAGATTTGTATCAAACGTAGCAGAGCGATCGTTACCATTTATGCAAGTGTTAAAGTCAAGTATTGAAAAATCAGATTTTTGTTAGACTGTAGAAGCAGAAGATGCATTCAAATAGTTAAAAGAGTTTTTAGTAACCCTTCCCACATTAACTGCACCAATTGTGGGGGAGATTTTGCAAATGTATTTGGCGGTGTCAGAGGGTGCTGTTAGTTCTGTCTTGGTTGCTGAAAGAGGGCAGAAGCAGATGCCAATCTATTATGTAAGCAGGGTTTTGAAGGATTATGAGATGCGATATTCGCTCATGGAGAAACTTGTATATGCGCTCGTTTTATCGGCGAGACGTTTGCGACGTTATTTTCAGGCACATACAGTAGAAATCTTGACAACATCCTCTATAAATCAAGTGTTAAGGAGACCTGAGGTATCTGGGAAAATGGTAAAGTGGGCTGTTGAATTGGGGCAATATGATATCCAGTTTAAACCACGCACAGCAATAAAGGGACAGGTGGTAGCAGATTTCCTTGCAGAAATGCCTGTTGGAAATAATAAAGTGTATACGGCTATAACCAATTCAAACATATCTGAGAACGCATCTAAGCAAGTGTGGAATTTGTTTACAGATGGATCCTCAGGAGAAAATGGTGCAGGGGCAGGTTTGGTTCTTTCTTTTTAATTCCTTATTTAAAATTTTTTAATATAAAATTTTTTAAGGACATAAGCATATCCTCTGTATTTGACAGGGTTGCTATTAATTAGTCCAGAGGGGGATGAATTGACATATGCTCTCAAATTCGATTTTAATGTATCTAATAATGAGGCAGAGTATGAGGCTTTATTGGCAGGTTAATAGCTCATACATCGAAGCTGTATTTTCAATTTAAATATTAGGTAACATAAGAAGAATATGTCAGAAGGGGGTGTCGGGTAAACTAAATTTTTGTGTCGTCTTTGTTATGAGTTTACAGGTCTGCGACTAGCAAAAAAGATGGGTGCTGCTGATGTGAAATCGCATGTTGATTCTCTATTGGTAGCTAATCATATCAAAGGAGATTATGAAGCCAAAAGTACAGTTATGGCTCTTTATTTGGCTCAGGTCAAGGATTTAATGAATTCTTTTGCAAGTTGCGAGGTGGAATATGTTTCAAGAGGGAAGAACAAAAAAGCAGGTGTGTTAAGTAAGTTAGCATCTACTTCATTCCAACATTTGGCTAAAGAAATAAGAGTGGAAGTATTGGAAGAGTCGTCGGTTTTAAATCAACAAGTAGGAGAAGTATCTGTTATGACTGAAGAATGGTTTGGGCCTATCTGGAAGTACTTGAACGAAGGATGTTTACCTGAAGATAGAGAAAATGCGCGAAAGGTTAAGGTTAATTCATTGCAGTATATAGAAAGACATATATGGGACTATTGTTGCGATGTTTAACCATGGAAGAAGCAAAAAGAGTTGTTCAGGAGGTGCATGGGGGTATCTGTGGTAATCACATGGGATCTCGCATGGTTGTAAACAAGTTAGTAATTTTGGGATATTATTGGCCCGGGATGCATAAGTTAGTTACTGAAGAACTAAGAAAATGTGAGAGTTGCCAGCGACATGCTCCGGTTAGTTTGAAGGCAAAGCATAATTTGGTAGCTGTTACTTCTGCATGGCCTTTTCAAAAATGGGGAATAGATATAGTGGGGCCATTTCCGGAAGCTGCAGGACGGGTCAAGTTCCTTATTGTCGCTGTGGATTATTTTACGAAGTGGATGGAAGCAAAGGCAGTGGCAAGCATAACGGGACAACATGTTAAAAAGTTTGTATGGGAATAAATTATATGCCGGTTTGGGTTACCGTTACACATTGTGTCAGATAACGGTAAGCAATTCGCTGATGATCCTTTCCGAGGATGGTGTGAAGAGTTGGGCATAATACAGATTTTTGCATCAGTTGCTTATCCGCAAGCTAACGGACAGGTTGAGCGTGTTAATCGAAGTTTGATTGAAGGAATTAAAGCTCGTTTAGATAAGGCAGGTGGGGGCTGGGTTGATGAGTTAACGCATGTGCTGTGGGCACACCGGACCATGCCGAAAACCAGTAATGGTGAGACCCCATTTAGCTTAACATATGGAACCGAGGCTGTTATCCCGGCAGAGGTTGGTTTACCCACTCAAAGGATGCTTGAAATAAGGGATAATGACAAGGAATTAAGGGCAAATTTGGATGTTTTAGAAGAACGAAGGGAAATGGCTTCTATTAGAGAAAGTAAATACAAGTCTGAGATGGAAAAATATTACAACGCTCATGCTAAAGTGTATCTGTTCAAAGAAGGGGATCTCGTTTTAAGAAATAATGATGTTAGCAGAGTGGAGCCAAAAGGAAAGTTAGTTGTCTAATGGGAAGAACCCTATAAGATTTCCGAGGTTCTAAGTAAGGGATCTTATCTACTTGAAGATGGAAATGGTAATGTGTTATCCCGTCCCTGGAATGGAGTACATTTGAAGAAGTATTATTTGTAAATGGATATGTTCCATTATGTTAGTAAAATTTCCTGAAAAATTGGATATGCTCCATTTCTTGAATAAAAGCTTTTTGGTTGCCATGTGCTATAATAATTTTTCTGTAAACAGAAAAACTAGACATACGTATGCAATAAAACTCAATCCACAGGATTGAAGTATGGTTGGCCACCATGCATCTTAAAATAGATGCGGTTCAATAGAACCAATGAAATTGATCAATATATGCATCTTTTAGGATGCGACCTATGGGGTCATAAGAGGTAGTTATGCACTATCCACACTTCCGAATAAATAAAAAAAATCGGGGGTAGTCCATGTGACTAAAGGAAAAATAACTATGAGTTATCAATTAGTAAGATGTCAAAAATGTGTGTGGTTACAGTTAAAAACTTAAAGTGATAACATGGACGCATGTGATCATTTAGGTTGATAATGTAAATCATACACATATAAATAAGCAAAGTAAAAATCATGCTTATAACAAGGTTATGGTAACATCATAATAAACCATTCAAAACCATGTACCATCATCCAACATAAAGCAGTCATAAGATGCACCAAAATAAATTGTTTTCAAACAAAAGAAGCCCAACACATAATGGGCAAAAAAGAGAAGCAAGTCCGCTCGCAGGCGGAGAAAAAGTGATGTTGTTTTTAGGAAAGTTGCTTAAAGGAAGAGATTTACTTAAAAGTCTTCAGATGCGGGGAATGCTGGCAGGAGGAAGGTCGGATGTGAGGATCTTCTTAATCTCCTCCAAGGTGGCATCTTGCAAATCCTTACAAGCTTCAACAAAAGGAAAAGTCAACTTCTGGAAGTTTGTGGTGGCATCATTCAGTTTTTAGGCGCTTCAGCATCGAATCCTCTGCAAGATGCAGCCGTCACCGTTGGGTCGGTGGATGCAAAGAATACCCCTGCACGCATACCCTCATTAAAGCCACAAGCATTCATGGCATTAAGGGCACCAGTAATAGCAGATTTCAAGTGGGGACCTTTCAGAACTTTATCAACCGCTGCAGGGATACCTTCGTTGACTAACCACTTCCTTTCTATCAGCAAATTTTTCTGTTTTTCTTCCAACACATGCTTCTCCGCATCAAAGGTAGATTTGACAGTATCAAACTCTGATTCAAATAGATAATTTGGGAAGAGTATGGTAAGAATTGTCTTTTAATGAAAATACATGAGTAAATATATATAAAGAGCCAAGTGATACCTGAATTCCTCTCTTGAAGGCGGAGTTGCAGGGATTCTAATTGCTCATCTTTTTCCTTCAGATTTTGCATGTATTCGGAAAATTGGTTCTGTTTTTGCTTTTCTAAGCTTTCCACCAGGTTTCTCGAACTGTTCAGGGATTTTTCGACATCCGATAATCGGGAAGAGATGGCAGTGTTGGAATGAGTTAGCTCCTGGTTTTCTTTTTGAAGCATTTGATTCTTCTCTTGCAAATCAGACTTCGCAATAGCAGCCAATTTAGCATTCAGTGTTTGTAATTGAAACTCAGCCTTTATCCAGCAGCTGTACAGTTCTGGGATAAGAGTGCTGTTTGCTGCATATGTTGACACAATCTTCGATGTGAATTCTGGAGCAGGAATCTCTTCGGATCTTCTCACATCACCTGGGCCAACAACCTTTAGGAAAAAATCCTTTTCACAAGCAGGATCCGCAACACTGTCTCGATTGGTAATGTTCCAGGTGGGTATAAACAACTCATCCAAGCCTACAGGCGACTTCTTGCGGGAACTCATAAGTTTTGCTTCATTACGGATCCACATTGCATCAGAAAAGGTAGGATGACTGGAAGGTGGTAAAAAGTTTGAAGATCCGCTGCAGTAAAGTTGTGTTGCAAGAGGGGTGGTTGAAACAACTGGTGAAGGCACCACAGCTTGAGAAAAAGGGGGAGGTAACTCACATCCAGGGGTAGAAACAGTAGGTGACGGGTTACTTACGAGATCAATAGTTTGACAAGGAGATCGGATAAAATCATCAAAAGAAGTGCTCATAAGATGTGCCAAGCTGGGGGGAGACATAACCGGTAAACTGTCACCATCGGATGAAGGAGAAGGAGTCCTTTGATGCATTTCACCGCCAAGGTGTTCAGAAAGTGTTTCCACAGTAGTATTAATTTTGGCTTTGGATCTTGTAACGGGTGACTTACGGGTTCTTTTGAGAATGGGCTCATCTTCGTCCTGGTCTTCCTCAGCAGCATTTTTGTTTGGTATGTATATAGTAAATGATAATATTTAGAATAATATCATGAGGATGTTGTGCTTTTAATCTAAACACATGATAATCTCTTTATTTGTTATCACATCCACGACCATAACCAAAAGTTTTACTTTAGTCATTATATAATAAGACTATAACTATGGCTTCCACTTTGGTCATAATATTTATATGCTGCCACATGCCCACATTCACTTCTGGGAATGGGGTTCTACCAACCGAGATGGGTCTCATGAATTTTAGGAGCCCATTATTTTTTTTGGTGTGAAATATGGAGAATGTTTAATTTTTCAACATCTCCTTACTAGCAATATTTTCACCACATACTTGTGAGGTGATTCTACATATCGTCGAGTTATACTCACATATAGACTTGGAGTCTTATAATATTATATGAATCCACTCATAATGAGCCTTGCTAGTATTACCATTCTATGGTAGTCATACCTCCTTTTAATTTGGTCTAAATGACAAGTGGATAATAGTAACGTATTCAATTTTCAAAGCCTTTGCTTTTCCAAAATTTATGTCAATCAAATGTATTTTTTCTTTCACGCAACATGTTCATATAAAACATGCTATGTAATATCCTCAACACATGCCACTACAATAGTTATAAATTCACAATAAACCACTAGTTATCATATTTACAATATGATTTTATACCCCATTGAAAATGTTAATTTATAACAATAGGTGACATTTTCAATAATAATGAGTGGTAACAAAGATGGTTACAAACTTATATAAACTAAATATAAACACTTAATAAATACTTGCATATAATCACTTGCCATCTATAAAATGATAACAAAAAATTAATGTATATGCTAACTAAACCATCTCATATTGATAAACATATGGAGTTAAATGAAGTCATTTAGTAGTAAAACATTAACCAATTTACCATAAAGTCTAAAATCCTAAAACATACAAATGAAATTGACTATATAACTTTAATCACTATTAATGTTTATTAAACATATAACTCATAAAAAATTAATGATGATGAATATCAAACATCAAATCATTAGTTGGTAATAAAATGTTATTAAATACCTAATAAATTAATATGAATGTTATGTATATGAAACATTATATTTCCAATATTATAACAAGCATGACATATTTAACATTATACAATTCTAACACTCATATAACTTTTAATAACAATGATTTCCTTACTATATTTTAATACTGAATTAAACACAATAAGCAACATAAAATATAAACAACTATATAAATTAACTTTCATATATACACAATTCATATATCATATTGTTATGTTTGATTTCTAGTTTTATATAAACATTAAAAGAAGTCTTTCTCTAATTTTATCAAGAACATATAAATCGTAGGAAAAAAAAACAATACATCATTCTATGATCATAACTCAGAACACTTTATATTTTAGATTATCTATATATTTATATTTACCATTTCAAATTAGTATTATCTATGATATTTAAACCATATATATGAATCTTGATTTAATCCAAGATTGTATGAATTACAACATGGATTTTGTTTAAGAGCCAATAGAAGAACAAAGACAAATTAATCGAACAAAGTTGATTTACCTTCTGATAACATGATCAACTCCAAAAAGCAATTCGTGCTGATAACGTGTTGAATAACAACAACCCATTAGCTATCTAAATAGATAAACATAAGAAGGTATGAACATAGAGAGAAACAGATTGTATAGAATATGAGAGAACAACTTTATTCATCTCCTTTGCATCATACACTAAAGCCTTATTTATAGGGCTAAAACACTAATACAACATAATGATAAACGGGGTTAGGAATATGGATAGTCATCATACTAATTATACATAATAGTTAATTCTTTTTATAATCTTTTTGTTTTCTTATATACAAAAAGTTAGAAAAGGAATCTTTCTCACATAAATATATATATTTTTCTAGGAATCTGTCATAATATGACAAGCTATAGTTGTTTCTTAAATATAAGTGTACGAGGTATATTTCATGTGTGATGTGGTAATAATACTCCATATAATATGATGTGGTGTGACGGAATATTTTTTTGTTTTTTTTCTTTGACTCTTCTAAAATTTAAAGTGGAAGTAAAAAGAAAAAAGAACTACATCAACGGCTAGTCCCTACCCATGACGCCCGTTAAAACTTTCGCGTGGAAGCACCGCGCCACCCCCATCACACGGATAGGGGCAGTGTTTCGTGCCGTCAAACCGTCTTCACGCCCCATGACACCGGGTATACCGGGTGCTCTAATAATATCACATCAATTACATTAAACTTTTTGGTCCACAAAAAGTGCTTATGAGGCAAACCAATCTAACCTAAAAAAACCGTTTTAACTTATAACTCCATTATGACAATTAGGAATGTGTATATGCAATATGAACTTTTTATTGATTGCATCTAGGGTTTAACCAGATTATGTTTTATGTTTGTGGGTTGATCCTTCATGGGATCAATCAGACACTAACCGGAAAATTTGACATGAACATGAACCCGATAAGGAGCCGATCAAAATCATTGGCGAAAGATAATGGAGACTCTAGGGGGGGGGGGGGGGGTTGACCGTCTTCCGGGTTTTCTCGTCCAGAAGTGCCCATTTTCGAGATTTTATATAAAAAAAATTATATGTATTGAGTATCAGCTCCTCAGATGTACTGAGTATCGCCCTCTCGGTAGAATTTCTAATTGCCCCGCCCCCTCGGGATTCTCTTTCAAGCTTCGCCACTGATCAAAATTATGAGGGTATGTGGTGTGGGTTACTGAGTTCTGCCACGCAAAGAGTGACTGGACTCACTACACTAACTCACACATGAGGGGTATGGGTCAGTGATGAGTTAATATTTTTTTTACTAGGCAAATTGAATTTGAATAATCCCAAGTTTAATCAATTGGACGACATTAATCCCAAGTAACATAATGTTTACTACCAAGCCCAACTTGTAACCTATTTTCCTACAATGATATCTGACTAACGGAAACTTAACAGCGTTAGTTTTTATAGAACTTGAGATTATTGTAGGCTAATTGATGAAACTTGAGATTATTGTCGGCCAATTGATGAAACTTGAGATTATTTATTATGAAAGTTGGGATTATTGCCGACCAATTCATGAAACTTGGGATTATTTAGATCTAATGTTTCATAAAAAAACTAACATCGTTAACTTTCCATTAGCCAAGGATCATTGTAGGAAAATAGGTTAAAAGTTGGGCTCGGTAGTAAACATTTTGTTACTTAGGATTAATGCCGGCCAACAGGGGCGGAACTAGAAAAGTTTTTGAGGGGGTCCACAATTTTTTTTACGGAGTCACTAGTTTTAGATGTTTTAGTTTCATATAAACGTACATAAAAGAAATTTGGTCTATTACTTACTAAATAGTTTTTAATACAGGCGCGCGTTGCGACACGACATTGCGAGTAAAGAAAAAAATAACTGATTAAAAAAACTCTACATGATTTGATAAAAAAATCTATGCCGTAACATTGACAACGATATAATAGTAAAAAAATAATAGTAAATGACTAGAAATGAAGATAAGAGAAAAAATAACATGTGCAGAAAAATAATATGACAACATGTTTATCTATTAAAAAAAGTCTATAGTTTTATATATTGTAATATTTCATTAAAAAAAGAAGTCTAGAATTAACGTATTTAAAAATAATTGGTCCATAATGAAAGTAAATAAAAAAGAGGTGCAAAATAAAGTACCATCATTTACTCTTCTCATTTATAGCACTAAAATTAATAAAGAAAGCTGGGGAAAAAAATGTTAAGGATAAGATTTGAACTTGCACCCCTTAGAAATCAAACAAGGGTTCTTACAATTAAGCTAGTTGCCTGCTTTGTTTCATTTTCACAAACTAAGTATTATTAACTCCTCTTCACAAACTTTTTCTTTTTATAAAAAACCGTCCACATAATTGTTCACTTTGCGTACGAGGTTGAGGGGGTCCACGGGGACCCCGTGGGCCTAATAAAGGTCCGCCCCTGCCGGCCAATCGATAAAACTTGAGATTATTTAAATCCAATTTGCCTTTTTACTATTATTTAACATTTTTTACATAAAACAAAAACATAATATTTTAAAGAGTAAACTTCGCTTTTAGTCCCCAACGTTTGCACATTTTAACAATTTTAGTCTCAACTTTTCGAAAATCTTAATTTAGTGTCTCACATTTCATTTTCTTTTCAATTTTGGTTACAACGTTAACAATCGATTAAAGAGTCGTTAGACCGCCCTCACATGGTCCCCACGTGAGGGGTATCTTTGTTATTTCCGTTTGTTTTAAAGTATGAGTTAAAACTAACGGAAATGACAAAAATACACCTCATGTGGGGACCACATAAGGGCAGTCTCACGGCTCTTTAAACAACTGTTAACGTTGAGACCAAAATTGAAAAAAAAAATGAAATGTGAGACACTGAATTGAGATTTTTAAAAAGTTGGGACTAAAATTGTTTAAATGTGCAAACGTTGGGGACTAAAAACGAAGTTTACTCTATTTTAAATAAAAAATATTACATTAAAAGATAAATTAAAAAAGTTACATGAAAAAAACATAAAATGCTAAAATTAATAAAAACTATATTCTATATTTTTCCCTAATCGTCTTTTTTTTGCATCTCGATAATATCTTGTTCCTCGAGGTCAAGTTTGGAGATGTCTAAGGTGAGTCAGCGCATTTCGTTATATTTTTCTAGACGCAACTTGATTTAATTTGTTTTCTTGAAGTTTGTTAATTTTGTTTTCATTTCTTGTAAAGAATTTGAGTAGAGGAAAAGAGAGAACGTTTAAAGATGGTGAATTGTTTTGATTTATAAAATGAGTTAAGAATGTTGAATGGTTTAAATAGAGACTTATGTGATAATATATATATTTTTTTTAAATTGTAGGATTCTGATACGTAGTTAATAAGAGTTAGTTGATAATAGAGTTAGTTAAGGTGGTTAGGACTTAAATAAGAGTTAGTTAGTAGTTGTTAAGAGTTGTAGTTCTTTATATCAATGTATATAAGTGTAGGGACTGTTATTGTAATGGCTATCAAATGAATAAACAACAAATTTTCTTTCTTTTCTCTCTCATCGGTTCATCAAGAACTCTTACCCACATTCAACACTCCACCAGATTTTATTCTTCTTCCTAAAATCTCTGGATGTTGATTGAGTTCAACCATTGATTCAATCAATCTTGAACTCTCTTATATCAATTTCGTATCAATGGTATGATACGTAGTTAATAAGAGTTAGTTGATAATAGAGTCAGTTAAGGTGGTTAGGACTTAAATAAGAGTTAGTTAGTAGTTGTTAAGAGTTGTAGTCTTTTATATCAATGTATATAAGTGTAGGGACTGTTATTGTAATGGCTATCAAATGAATAAACAACAAATTTTCTTTCTTTTCTCTCTCGTCGGTTCATCAAGAACTCTTACCCACATTCAACACTCCACCAGATTTTATTCTTCTTCCTAAAATCTCTGGATGTTGATTGAGTTCAACCATTGATTCAATCAATCTTGAACTCTCTTATATCAATTTCGTATCAATGGTATCAGAGCCAATGCTCCTCGGCCTTTGATTTCAAATTCCGATCAAATTGGTGAAGATGACTCGACGACAATCAACAAATTCTGATGGGGATACTCGTAGAAACAAATCTGAGGGTGATTCAGGACTCAGTGATCGTATAGAAGCACATGCGAAGACATTGGAGAGCATACAGCAGTTTATGGCTGCTTTGACCTTACAAATGAATCAGATGGTGGCAGCAGCTGGCAATAAGGGTGGAGGTCGCAATTCGGGTATTAACAATGGAGGTGATGGTGATTCCAGTTACAATTTTTTGGCACCACTTACTAAGATTGATTTTCTGCAATCGTCTCACACTCACACGATGAAGCATCAACAAATCAGGTTAGAATCTACAAATCCCATTCTTCGATATCAAAGCAACACTGGTTTTGTTGATGTTCTTGATAAGAGGGATGAAGTAAGAGTGGATTGTTCTTCAAGATTTACTAATTTGGAGAGTGCACATAAGGTGTTAAATAAAATGCCTGACCCAAGATGGAGTCAACATAATAATCTTTCAAAATCAGAATTTGAAGAATCATTGTTAAAAAATGATGATCTTATGGTGATGGAAAACAAGATGCCAACACAAAGGGGTAAAGTGGAGGAGTATTATGACACGTTTAACAAGACCATTGATCAATTACAACTTTCACAAGATCATGCGTTGAAGTTTTTCTTCGACGGACTCAAAGAAGACATTCAAACTAAGGTGAGAATGTTTAACCCTACAACTCTTTACCATGCTTATCGTTTAGCAAAACTAGAAGAGTTTGCTTTGGAATACTTTTTAAAAGTCCAACACTCAAAAATCAATCACCATCAGCAATTTATTAAGAAATTTGGAGAAGCTGATAGAGGGTCTGATTGTGAACTTGTGACAACCAATGTTGATAAGGATACTTGTTATAGAAAGGGGTCTCATTCAAGTGCTGAAGCATTACAAGATGATGGTTTGGTGGTAGTAAAAGAAGACAAGGAATATAGCACTGCAGAAAGTGGATTAGATAGTAAAGTAAAAAATGTTGCTTCTGAAAAGAATACCTCCATCAAATCAGTTGCTGTGGAAGCAGATCATAGAGGATCTTTCGGAAATATAAAAGTAAATATGAGTGATGGGTATAAGAATGAAGAAAAAGGGGTTGAGAAAGATGACAGTGATAAAAAAGAAATTAAAAACGATATTGTTGTTGATGATTGTATGAACATAGTACCCATCTATAAAAAAATTAAGGTGGTCAAGGAGCTTAAGAATCTGATACAACGATATGTTGATGGGGTTGGAAATTTGAGAAAGTTCCAACCTGCAGAAAAAGAAAAATTGTATATCCAACAATGTGGGACTTTGAAAGCAAATTACAAAAATTATGAGTTGATTGATGTTGCCTACTGGGTGGAAACTAAAGTTGCTTATGTTGCTGATTTTTTGAAAAGTCAAATAACAATTAAAAAGTTCAACATTCTTGGTAATTGGTGGTTAGTTAAATGGAAGTGGAAGAATGTTATTAAAGAAATCCATTGTCAACGACACGTGTCTGCATACTCAAAAAATATCGTGGCCGTTTCTTTCCACTAATTCTGTTGTACTCAAGCTACACTCGCACAGTCAAAGGAACCAGAAGGTATTATGGGTACACGAGTTTTCCAGTGGTTTAATGGCAATTTAGTGGCTTCTTAAGTGAAAGATTTATTAGCAAAAAGATGCTAATGGTATTAACTGATATGGGTAGTTCTCCTATTGATTACTTGATCCTTGAGGACAAGGATCTTTTAAGGGGAAGGTATTGATACGTAGTTAATAAGAGTTAGTTGATAATAGAGTTAGTTAAGGTGGTTAGGACTTAAATAAGAGTTAGTTAGTGTTATGAGTCAAATGTATATAAGTGTAGGGACTGTTATTTTAATGGCTATCAAATGAATAAACAACAAATTTCTCTCTTCTTTTCTCTCTCGTCGGTTCATCAAGAACTCTTACCCACATTCAACACTCCACCAGAT
>JBCNJP010012223.1:0-14174 GCA_039602395.1 Deinandra increscens subsp. villosa
AATTCTGGTGGAAGTAACCAAACTCATCAAAAGCAGGGTGGTGGTTGTTAGGGGTCAATTTCAGGATGCTCACAGAGAAGCTGCGTAAGACTAGGAACCTCGCTATGGTTTGGGAATCCCGTCCAGTCAGGTATCCTGAAATTTTATTATCGACTAACCCTTATTTTTGCCATGTGCTTTACTTGTTTTCAGGAACGTTATGGAGCCTAACCATCTCCTGAAGACTCGGTCCAAAACTGACTAGCACGTGGAAGAGTGGGTCGCATCTCCTTCAACGGTCACAAGAAGTGGAGAAAGAGGATCCCGGGAATCCCGGATAGTTAGTTAGTTGTTAGTTTGTTATATAAACGAGGACTCGATCAATAGGAACACACACAACACACTTACATTAGCTTGCTTGCGAGTACAAATCATTGTAACACTTAGCTCTGATCGATCAAACCTCCAACCCGTTGTAACGAATTGCTTGATCATTAATAACATTGACTTGGTGGCGGTTTTTCAGCCGGCACCCGAGGTTTTTATCCAGGATTCCTAGAGGCGACTCGAAGGATTCTGGAGTTTTCCTCGCTAAAATCCTTGTGTTATCATCCCAACTTGGATTACTTGCTCATTTGATAGTTAAGCACACTACCTCACAATCTAAGTTTGGAATACAGGATTCCTAAGTGAATTTTTGACCAAAACAGTTTGGCGCCCACCGTGGGGCAAGTGGTGCTTAATCCTACCAAAATCCCATATATCATTCACTTCATTTGATCTCCGATCCCAAAAATGTCAAACCCGCAAAAAACTGTCTCGGCCTCTACATCGTCCTCCATTCCTCCTCTTCCTTCCTTTTCAGGAAGCCAGAAGAAGACCAATGACCGTCAGAAGAAAGTGGACGAGCCGCCGAGAAAGACTGATTACCCTGTCTTCACAGGATCCCAGGTTCAATCTGTTGATCCTGTTATTACTAACAATGATTTGTTTTCCTTGATTAAGCAGGTGAAAAATCAAATGGATCAGCAAGAAAAAACCAACCTAACGGTGATGAAGGAGATTGAAGAGCTAAAGAAATCTAGGAAGCCCATGGAAGAGCAAAGTCCTCTGTTCCCTAGGCATCTTGATTTCAATGCTTCAGGATCCTCAGATCCGTCTCGCTACAATTACAAATCAGCATCAGGCTTTACTACAGCCCCTACAATGACTTCTCAGGCCGCTGGATATGTGGAAAGTGTTGCTGGATTATCAGGAGCTCTCCCACCAGAATCCTCGCAGCCACGCTACAAGAATCCTTGGATTCCACCATTGTTGGGATCCTCTGCTTTACCGTCCCAAGGATATCAATACTCTAACCCTTCTGTTTCTGCAGGGATCTTTAAGACCAGCTCCTCAGAAGTGCATGATGGTGACGTCATCCCCATGCAAACAGCAACCACCACAGAGCCGAGCTTCCCAGCGGGCTATGGATACGGTTCCGGGATTCCAGTCCAGAATCCTGACCCAGGTAACATGTCCAATTCAATCCCTATCGTTTCTAACCAGGGTGCTCCTTATGATGCAGGTATTCATCCAAGTATCGCCAGGGAGCTCCAGAAGTTGAAAGAAATGATATCAAATGTTCCAGGGATCCTGAAACCTATCCCTGAAGTTCCTTTGGAAAGCCACAAGATCTCTAGATTTGCCTGGCCAATATCCCAGGTAGAGATCCCGAAGCGTTTCCAGACTCCAAGTATGAAGCTCTATGATGGAACCACAGATCCTGAAGAACACGTGGCACATTACCGGGAGCGTATGGAGATCAATCCCATTCCGGCAGGGATTAAAGAAGCCTGTCTATGCAAAGGCTTTGGATCAACCTTAACAGGACCAGCCATGAAATGGCTACTGAGCATTCCTCCTAACACTATTACATCATTTTCTCATTTAGTTAACTTGTTTAACAATCAATTTTCTTGCAGCAGGACTTTTGAGAAGCTCACAGGTGACCTGTACCGAATAATTCAAAAGCCAGATGAGCCTCTCAGGGAATACATTGCCAGATTTGGACGAGAATCTCTTGAGATTCCTAATCTGGATATGGCAGCAGCCGTGGAAGCCTTTAAAATGGGGCTCTCCAAAGATTCACGTTTTTATGATGACCTTGTCATGGCTCCTTGCAGGAACCTTGACGAAGTCCGCAGTAGAGCCTTGAGATTCATCCGTTTGGAAGATGACAAGAGGATCCACCAAAGATTGGAGGTTCCTAAATATGATCCTAACAGCAAGAAGGCGGAATCCCCCGGGAAGCCATATAGATCTCGTCCATACTCCAAACCGGAAAATCACAAAGTCAATGCCGTCGACCAAGATGATGATGATGAGGAGTATCCTAAGGTATCTGAATACTGTTTTTCCGTTGACATTGGTGGTTTGATGTGTGCTATGCAGGATCTAGGTGAAAAAGCAAGATGGCCCAGGAAGGATACCAAGCAAGGATCCTGGAAAGACAAGACCAAGTGGTGTGCCTTCCATGAAGATTTTGGCCACCTAACAGATGAATGTATAGCACTCCGAAAGGAAATCAGCTATCTACTCAGCAAGGGGCATCTTAAAGAATTGATTGGCAGAAAGAAAATCAAGACTCAGGAACCCGACAAGGTGCCTCAGAGAGCAGCTTCTCCACCACAGGATGCCCAGATAATCAACTTCATCTCAGGAGGTTCAGACATCTGCGGCACCTCGTATTCCTCAGCCAAGAAGCATGCTAAGGAGTCCAAATCTGAACAGGGTGACAGACCTGTCCGGACGTCCACCCTAACTCAGGACAAACTAATATCTTTTGATGAGAGTGACCGTTCTCATGTTCAGGATCCTCATCATGATAGTCTTGTGGTTACTTTATATATTGCTAACCATTTTGTTCGCAGGATCCTGATTGATAATGGAAGCTCAGTAAACATAATCCGTCTTGATGTACTAAAAAAGATGGGGATCCCAGAAACTGAAATAGTTGCAAGATCCTCAGTCCTAGTTGGCTTCAGCGGTGAAACTAAAAGCACCGTTGGGGATATCAGGCTGCCGGTATTATATAGAGGGGGTAAACTCTATGCAAAAATTCTGTGTTATAGATTCTCTCTCTTGCTGCAATATTATTCTTGGCAGGCCATGGATTCACGAGATGAAAGCAGTCCCTTCAACTTATCACCAATGTATCAAGCTTCCTACACCCTGGGGAGTTGTAAGAATTGAAAGCGACCAGCAGGAAGCTAAGAACTGTTATTCAACTTCGATGAAGAACACCACTAAGGTGACGAAGGGATAGCAATTACAGAAAAAGGCACCTGAAGTGCAGGAGGACAGGGAGCTGGAAGTCAAAGAAGTGCCTCTAGACCCTGAGAATCCTGAAATCCAGGTGCTCGTGGGAACAAGCATCCCAACAAATGTTGAGCAGGAATTATTCCAGCTTCTCAAAGCCAGAACTTCAACTTTCGCATGGAAGCATGAAGATATGACAGGTATCCCTAAACATGTAATTACTCATAAACTTGGTTTAGATCCTTCTTTCAGGCCTATACAGCAAAAAAGGAGGAAGTTCGCTCCAGAAAAGAATATAATCATCCAGGAGGAAGTCGACAAGCTTCTCAAAACAAAGATGATCAGAGAAGTCAAGTATCCTAAATGGCTAGCAAATGTGGTGGTGGTCCAAAAGAAGAATGGAAAGTGGAGAGTTTGTGTCGATTACACAGACTTGAACAAAGCCTGCCCTAAGGATCCGTTTCCACTTCCCCATATTGATGCTATGGTGGATGCCACGGCTGGTCACGAGATGCTCACCTTCATGGATGCCTCGGCAGGATTCCAACAAATTCAGATGGAACCATGCGATCAGGAGCATACGGCATTTAACTTAAATTACATGTGATATTACATTTCAAAACTGAAATTTTTCTGAAAGCTAAACTTGAAAGGTATCCATGTCGAAAGGTCAATTTTCTTTCTTTTAGTTTTTCGTATGTAGTTTAGGGTAAGAAATTGAAAACCAAAAATACCAGTTGCTTTTGTTTTTGTTTGTGTTAAAATGAAAATCCAAAAATAGAGTTTTCATTTTTTAAGGGGGAGAAAAATAAGAAAAATACAAAAACATTGAAAAATGAGAAATTGTATCCAACATGATTGGGAAATGATGGTACATTGGCTTACGTGTATGAGGCTAGTTGATAAAATAGATGAAAAAGCCATAAGATCATTGTTTGATGTACTTGGTAGGCTCGGCAGTAAATCAGAAAGCATTCAGATGTGATAAACACATTAAATACTAATGCTTGACTAAGTGGACAACATCTTGATGCGTATCTCATGATATATTAAGAAAAATATATGTGAAAAAGAAAATGAGAAGTCACTGTGTATACATGTGTTCATTTTGCAAAGATTTAAACTTGTTTGATTTTCTTTATTTTGTCAAACAACCGGACTTTCTCTGCGTATCGAAAGATCGACCTGATTGTTGTTCGTTTGACGTTCTGCTTTATTTTCTTTGGTGTTTCGTATAACTCATCGGACTTTCTCTGCGTGTACGGGAGTACCGACCTGATTGTTGTTGAGTTATCCAACTTCAACTTGTTTTTATTTTTTCTTATTTTGTTAAATCCGAGGCCTTATCTGCGTATCGAAAGATCGACCTTAAGGTAGACGATTTAACGTTCTTATTTCTTTTTGCATGGAACACAGTTGACTATGTCATGAATACAATCATTATGTGATTCAATCACAAATCAAATCACAAAGTGTGATATAAAAGCAAAAACATATCTGAGTATGTCTGTTAGTGTGGGGTACACTGATCAAAGCAAACTTAATCAATACAATAACATATCCAGATGTTATGTGTATGATTGTGCCTGAGTTTAAGATGGACAAATTATACCAGTAATCGACATGGCTTATGTGCTGAAGTAATTGAAATTGAAATGTAGTTCAGCATGTTAGGTTCAATATGATCCCAAGTTGTGATTTTTCTCGCAAAAAAAAAAATAGTGTCTGATTCTGTATTGCATTTTATATTTCATATCTGAAAAAAAAAACAAAAAGATTTTCGGTGTGTTTTGATATAAAGTTTCAAAAAGCCACAAATATTTTATTTCTTATTTGTTTTTGACCGATCGACGTGTGATACGAAATCAAATTTCAAATCTATATCTTGGATTCTCGAAGAGAAGGTTTGCGCCAAGATTAAATTAATTTTCAAAAGAACAGGAAACCGCGTTTCTGTCTTCTGAAATTGCAGGTTATGTGTGTCAAGACTCAAGCATGGTGAAAGGGGGAGTTTGTTATATCTTTCAAAAATGGATCTTGAAGATCAAAGATGATTCAAGAAGTGATCCAGCCAAGCAAGCTCTATTTCTGACAAGATTTCAAGTCGAAGATCGGATGCAACGATGTTGAAAATTGAAGACTGAAGTTTTGTTATGTTAGGACAAGTTTCTGTGTGTGGCCGTTACTGTACGAATAGAATAGATTGAATGTATAGGGTTTATTGTATGTGAGAGGGTCAACATACTAACCAGCGTATCAGATGATACGCTGGGTGGTCCGCCGTATCAGTTGATACGGAGCCTATGTTGTACGCTGACCATCCAACCTATAAATAGGTGTTAGTATGTTGATCATCTCCAAGTTTGGTCATTACTCTTTGTGAGTAGAGAGAGAGGAGGTTCTGTCCAAACCTCCTCCAGAGCTTAATTGATGTATACTCTCTCGGTATTGTAATCATTTGACTATAATTGAATGACAAACTTCCGTCTCTATCATTCTATGATCTGGAAACGATCCGTATATGGTTTTACATGTTAGAATATAGATACACTACACGTTAAGGGGTAGTTTGTTAGAGCATATACCTATGCTATGAGTGTCTCGTGTATTGTATCTATGTGAGCGTGTCTTAGAATGTGTTGTAGTGACTATATCATAGGTGGCGTACCATATAGTCCGGCGGACCATATGATCCGGCGTACCACGTGGTACGCTGAGTAGTTAGTCACTTAGTATAAATAGGTGTGTGTTAGAATGAGTTGGTATCAGTTCAGTCATTCTACACTTTCTGTGTGTGTTTTCTAGAGAGAGAAACTAGAGAGAACTTCTTTGTATCTTCAAGTGATCAATAAGAATTCTCTTATTTACATCTCGTGTTCATTACATTGATCAAAGCATGCAGTAGTAAGATCGTATCTCGGTTTTACATTGGTAATCAGGAATACTGGCAATCTGACTTATTCTATTTTTGTATTTTTATACAGAATTTCATATTCAACAGAGATTTATCGTTCATGGTATTTCATGCAAAAATAAAGCAGAACCCTAAACAAACAACAATCAGGTCAGCCTTATGAGCACGCAGAGAAAGTCCGATTGTTTAGGGAAACAAAAAAAATTGGAAAACAAAGCAGAAGTTGTATAATCCAACAACGATCAAGTCGGCCTTGTGAGCACAACGTCCGATGGATTATACAAAACACCAAGAAAAAATAAAGCAGAACGTCAAACGAACAACAATCAGGTCAATCTTTCGATACGCAAAGAAAGTCCGATTGTTTGACAAAATAAAGAAAATCAAACAAGTTTAAATCTTTGCAAAATGAAAGCAAGCATACACCAGAACATCTCTTATTCTGTTTTTGTTGTTTTTTGTTTTATTGCCAAGATTACACAACACCCTTCATGATGTAGCATCACGGTTATCAAGCAGGTAGTTAGGTTTATATCATACTAGCGTATATCAGAGTTGCCTTAACGCATTCATCAAACCTAACAAGCACCTACAACCTTTATTCCTACTTATTCATGGTTGATAACGTATATGCTGATGGAATATCATTTCTTGCTAGGTCGGATCAATTTCTCATTTTCATTTTTTAATTTTTTTAATTTTTGGCATTTTTCCATTTTTTTTAATTCTCTTCTGATTTTTCTCCCCCAGAATACAAAAACGCTATTGTTGGATTTTTTCAAATGAAGAAAAGGAAAAATAACAAGAAAAATGTAATGAAAAACAAAAATTCATCAACCGACAATTACTTAGCGGGTAGTTGTTGTATGCCATTAATTTTCAAAAGGAATTTGAAGCGGGTTTTATCAAAAGCCTTAGTAAAAAGATCCGCTCGTTGGAAATCAATGTGTATCTTTTGTAAATCAATGAGATTTTTCTCATAACAATCAAGGATAAAATGATATCTAATTTCAATATGCTTTAGTGGTGCACGAGATTTTTAGTTATGCATATGGCAGCAGAATTATCTATGTGTACAGGAGTAGTAAGAAATTTCAAATAGTAGTCTCTCATTTGTTGTTGTATCCACAACGCCTGAGAGCAGCAGCTTGCAGCCGCAACATACTCAGCTTCAGCAGTGGATGTCGGCTACCGATGTTTGCTTCTTACACTGCCATGACACAAGCCTATCGCCTAGAAAGTGACAAACAGCCGTTGTGGACTTGAAATTAATCCTGCAGCCGCCGTAATCCGAATCCGAGTAGGCAGATAAGTCAAACTTATCATCATGAGGATACTAGATCCCGAGATCTGTGTTACCCTTCAGATAAGCTAGAATTCTTCTCACCGCATTTAAATGTGAAATACTTGGAGATGCTTGGTACCTGGCTCATAAACAAACAACAAACATTATATCAAGTATGCTAGCTATCAAATACATTAATGATCCTATCATAACACAATAAAGAGTGGCATCGATTTCTTCACCATCTTCATCAGGACACAAACCATGAAACAGCTGAATTGGAGTACCCGGAACACGAACGTTGGTTATCTTGAATTAATTAAGTACGTCATACACGTATTTCATTTGATGAATAAAAATACCCTTCTCAGAATGATTTACTTGCAAACCCAAAAAGAATGACATCTCGCCCATGGAACTCATCTCAAACCTTGTTTGCATAAATTTATCAAAATCTTCGAGAGTTGTTCGTTCGAGCTGCCCAATATAATGTCATCGACATAGATTTGTACCAATAACAAGTCTCCTCCCGCTGTTCTTGCAGAAAAGAGTGCAGTCCACCAACCCACGCTTAAACCTGTTATCAAGTAAATAAGTGGACAAGGTCTCATACCAAGCTCGGGGAGCTTGATGAAGACCTGTAAGGATTATCGCTTTGAGGATTTCCGGCTGAAAGCCAATTTTGAAGTGTTCCGGTTGAAGTTGAAGTTCGAGTGAAAGTCTCAAGTTCAAGCGGAACAGGCAGTTCAACCGAAAGAAGAAATTTTGTCATATAACGAATATTCTGGATGAACCCGATTATCCACCAGATAATGAGTTCAACCGGACGTTTCCTGAGAAGTCTTTTCAGTTGTCCAATCCTGCAAAAGCTTCTTGGTTGCTTCCAAATCTATCAAAGCCGCTCTTATAGGATCGTTAAAAAGTTAGAGTTAAACTTAAACAAAGCCCTTTACTTGCAAATATAACCCTGCGGAATTAAAGTTATATTTCACTTTACTTGAGCAATATTGAGTTCTTGTGTATAATGTAAAAGCTTGATTTGCAAAAATATAGTAACAACAAAGTATCAAATACTCGGCACTATTTGCATTAACTCGAAGCTACACTATTACAAATTGTTCAAGAACTGATAACAACAGAGATGACAACTGTGTAAACTAAGAGCTAGCTATGCTATATATATAGTGCTGATGAGATCAATGACATCCATTGATCTCATGCGATCTAATCTAGATCGTAAACTAAAAAGTCAAATACAAACTACCAAAAGAATAAACATCGGCAATTGGAATATCTTGCGTGTTTGTAGCAACATACTACTTTAGGAGAGCGGCTTGAATCAGATATAGAAGCATACAAGAAGCTTTTGCAGGATTGGACTTGCTGAAAAGACATCTCAGGAAAAGTCCGGTTGAACTCATTATCTGGTGGATAATCGAGTTCACCCGGAATATTCGCTAAAAGACAAAACTTCTTCTTTCCGCTTGAATTGCCAGTTCCGCTTGAAGTGAGAATTCCGCTTTAACTTTAACTTCAGCCGGAACATAGTAAAATTGGCCTCCAGTCGAAAATCTTCCAAGCGCAATATTCCTTACAATCTCCCCCTAAGCTTGTTGATGCATGGTTCCTGATCGTCATGTGAAGTATCGAATACAAGACGGAACGTTCAAGTTTAGGGTTGGCCGAACCTTGGCCGAACTCCAGGTTCGGAGCCGCCGAGGCTTGGCCGAACCTGAGGTTCGGCCGGTTGTGATTTCAGCCTATATATATATTTGTCTTGTATAGATTTGAAGAGCTTTTCGAGTCATATTCTCTCTGTGGTCTCTGTGTAAACTCTCAGTGGTTAATACAAGTCATTTGTATTTACTCTTGGTGTTTCATCTCGTATTACATTGATTTCTATATCGACTAAGTAGAAGATCCTCACGCTCAAGCAATTTCAAGTGGTATCAGAGCATTTGGTTTGCTCTACTAGTCGGAGATCACTGTTTTTCGAGTTATCGAGTTCAATTTCACGTTTTTAACTTTCAAACCTCGTTGTTCATCTTCATTTCTCGAATTTCTCGTTCAAAACATCATGATTCACGTCAAATATGTCTGTGTTTGCTCATTTTCAGTTGATTGAGTGTTTACAGCTCGAGAGGTGTCGATTTCAGTGAGTTTTTCCGAGTTTTTCCGAAATTTCACTTTCCGCCGAACTCGAGGTTCGGCGTAACTGCTCCGCACTCCAGGTTCGGAGCACGCTCGGCATAACTGCTCCGAACACCAGGTTCGGAGTACGTTCGGAGTCTATTTTTGTTCGTTCGGTGAGAGTTCGGATTAGGCTCGGAGGGTTTCGGAGTCTACTGGGTTCGGTGAGAGATCGGAGAGAGTTCGGACTGTATTTCTGAGTTCGGACCACGTTCGGAGGAAGTTCGGAGGATATATTAGGTTCGGAGGAGGTTCAGAGTGAACAGTAATCTGTGTTTCGAAAATGTCCGATTTTCAAGCGTTCGCGGCTATTCAAAATTCGGTTCAAGCAACGATGCAAACGATGATGAACTATGATAATGAAATTGGAACAAGTCAGAAAGTTCCCAAATTGCTAAAATTGGAAGATTATCATAGTTGGGTTAAGCGATTCGAAGCATATGTCGACACGAATGACATTGACATGTGGCTATCGTTTACTGAGCAATATATTTACCCTAAAGATGAAACTGGTGAACCTATACTTCAAAGAAAAATGTCTTCTGAACAAAAGAAAGCTTATCAAGCTGAGAAAAAGGCTTATGGTACTTTAACGATGGCTTTGCCTAAAGAATTACTTCATCAATTTGCTGGTAATTACACATCGAAAAGTCTATGGGATGCTTTAGAGAAAAGATGTGAAGGCAATGATCAGTACAAGAAAAGTCGACAAAAGGTTTTGAAGAAAGAGTTTGATAGTTTCAAACATTATCAGAATGAAACGATTCCCAATCTGATTGCAAGATTTGCTCATCTGATGAGTGAAATGCGTTTGGTGAATCTTACTAAAGACGAAGCTGATATGAAAGAGAAGATTTTAGAAGCTTTACCTGAAAAATGGGAGAATTATGTTATGATGATTACTCATGACAAGGATTTTCAAGGATTGTCTTTCAATGATTTAGTTCAAAGAATTCAGGCTAGGGATATGGAGTTGATGGTGAACAAGTCTCTTCCTACACAAATTCAGAATCCTGCAGTGTATCATGGTGAAAATGATTCTACATTGAATGCTGGGAAATCGAGTATTCTTAATTCTGCACCCCCGACAGCATTTCTGGCAGGTAAATCTGAATCTTCAAGTTATTCTTCTGCTGGTTGTAATGTTTCTGTTCCGAGTTCTTCAAATCAAACTGCATTATCTGCTCAAACTGTTGATGATTATAATGCATTAATGTCTGCTTTGGTATCTTCGTATTTTGGTGTTATCACGGGTGCTGTGAGTAATGCTGAGTTAGCTAACGAAGATTATGATCAGATTGATTATGATCATTTAGAAGAAATGGATCTTAATTGGCAGTATGCTATGTTGGTTCGAAGAACAAAGAAGTTTTTCAATAGAACTGGTAAGAAGAGGTTGAATCAGGAAGGAAAGATTGGTTTGGATAAGTCGAAGGTGAAATGCTACAAATGTTCAAATTATGGTCACTTTGCTAGAGAATGTCCAAGTTCTGCAGATACTAAGTTGAAGACTGGTCAACATGCACATTTAGTTTATCATTCCCCAAATAAAACTGAGAAGGTTGATATTAAATCTGCTAATGTTGTTCATGATTGGACTAATACGTTTTCACATTCAAGTGAGTTTGCATGGAATGCAGATACTGAAGCTAAAAGGAATAATTCTAAACCTGCAATTGCTTTGACTGTTCGTCATGTTGATGATGATAGCATTTTAACTGATTCTGATTCTTATTCAAGTGTCTCCATGGTTCATGACGAATTACCTAAAATTTCTGAGAGTTCAACGGTTGAAGAGACTGAATGTCTTAAATGTAAGAAATTTCTTCAGGAGATTGCAAGTTTTGAACAAAGTTATCAAATTTCGACAGAAGAAATAGTGGTGTTAAAGCAAGAATTGGAAGATTTTCAAAAGAAGTATTATGAGTTGGTTCATGTTCATGAAGCTGTGTTACAAGAGAAAGCAACATTGGCTGAAGAATGTGAGAAGGCAAAGGCTGAAGCTTTAGATGTAGCTCAAGATTTTGAGAATCTGTTTGAGAAAAGTTATCCAGTTCAGAAAAAGTATGAAGAAGCTACTGCTCTTATTGCTACAACTGCTGTTACTGTTGAAAAGCTTCAGAACAAAATTTCTATGCTTCAAGATGAGAATACTCTCTATCGTAATAAAAATGAAGTTTTGACAAAGGATGTTGAGATTTACAAGAAAAAGAGAGAAAGTGTTCTTGAAGAGTTATTTGCTGAATGTGAAATCCGAAAATTACAAACTTATGAATATGATGATCTCAATGCAAAGTTCATCAAGTCACAGAAAGAAGTGTTTGATGCTCAACAACAGATCAATGATTTAAAATTGGAGATTTTGGAGTTAAAGCGGCAAGTGAAGAATTGCAATTTATCACCCACAATGCTAAATTTCTTATATAAGCAGGATCAGAGTTCAGATAGTTCTCAGAAAACTGATGTTCACTTGGTTCCTCAACCAGTGGATTTGACTGAAGTTACTGCTGCTCCGATTGATCCCAAAGATGAATTGCATGATTATTCCAAGTTTGCTACTTCATCCAAGAAGAATAAATCTAAGTCCAAAAAGAAGGAGAAGACTTTGGGTGACGCTCCAAAATTTGTGTCAAAGTCTGTTTTGTTGGAGAATGAGAAGATTTTTGATAAGGTTGTGTCAAGTTCTTCATCTGCAACTGAAGAAGACAAAGTTTTGGTTGAAAAGAACAAGTTAAAGGACATTAAAGCCAAATTCACAAGTGAAGCTAAGGCGAGAGAAGCTTCGGGTTCTTCCTCAGGTACTTCAAAGGTTTCAGGCTCCAAACACAAAGGTGTGGGGTTTGTTGTGAAGGAAGAATTAATTCAAACAAAGAAACAGGTGAACGTTGCCAAGGCTTCTAAAGCAAAGAATGCACAGAAATCCCCATCTCAGAAGGAATTCACTTACTATTCTGGACGATCGTCATCTTCAAGGAGTCCATCTCCTAGGTATGATTCCTCTGATGATTTCTTTGATAATTTTGATTCTGAGCATTCATCTGGTTTTTCAAAGTCCAAACATTTTTCAAATATGTTTAGAGAACGACTTTGTTATGTATGTCGTCAACCAGGACATCTCGCTGCTGATTGTCCGACGACTGCATATATCCACAACACTGCTAAATATGTGGATAACAAAGGCCAAATTTTTGATGCACCATGGTCGCCAACGATAAAATCAACTCGTAAATCGTTTTGGTCTAAACCAAGTACGTCGGTTGAATCTGATTCAGGTTCTGATCAAAAATTGAAAATTTTACAAATTTGGAAACCAAAAGTTGTTTCCAAAAGTTGAATCTGATTGTTGTTGAGTTATACAACTTCAACTTGTTTTTATTTTCTTATTTTGTTAAATCCGAGGCCTTATCTGCGTATCGAAAGATCGACCTTAAGGTAGACGATTTAACGTTCTTATTTCTTTTTGCATGGAACACAGTTGACTATATCATGAATACAATCATTGTGTGATTAAAATCACTAATGAAATCACAAAATGTGATAAGCAAAGCATATCTGAGTATGTCTGATAGTGTGGGGTACACTGGTCAATGCAAATCTAATAAATACCTTAACATATCCAGATGTTGTGAGTATGATTGTGCCAGAGTTTAAATTTGGACAAAGTATATCTGCAATCGGCATGGCTTATGTGCTACAATAATTGAAATTGAAGTGCAGTTCAGCATGTTATGACCAATATGATCCCAAGTCGTGATCTTTCTCACAAAAGATAAAAATAGTGTCTGATTCTGTATTGCATTTACCTTTCTTATCAGAAAATACCAAAAAGATTTTAGGTGTGTTTTGATATAAAGTTTCTAAAAGCCAAAAAGATTTTGTTTCTGATTTGTTTTCAATTGATCAACACGGAATACGAAATCATTTTCAAAATCAAGATATCTTGGAGTCTCGAAGAGACGTTTTGCGCCAGGATTATTTATGTTGGCAGGTTTCTAAGTGAAAGAGAACATCACAGCTTCAAGTCTTCTGAAGATTGTTGATAAAGAGACTACACACGATGCAATATCAAGTATTCAAAATTGAACTCATCGTCTAGATCGAGGAGGAGTTTGATTGAAGATACAAGATACAAGTTTTATTAAGAGGAGATGATACTGCACATGCCGAGGGGGAGTTTGTTGATACATGGTTCCTGATCGTCATGTGAAGTATCGAATACAAGACGGAACGTTCAAGTTTAGGGTTGGCCGAACCTTGGCCGAACTCCAGGTTCGGAGCCGCCGAGGCTTGGCCGAACCTGAGGTTCGGCCGGTCGTGATTTCAGCCTATATATATGTTTGTCTTGTATAGATTTCAAGAGCTTTTCGAGTCATATTCTCTCTGTGGTCTCTGTGTAAACTCTCAGTGGTTAATACAAGTCATTTGTATTTACTCTTTGTGTTTCATCTCGTATTACATTGATTTCTATACGACTAAGTAGAAGATCCTCACGCTCAAGCAATTTCA
>JBCNJP010012224.1:0-14173 GCA_039602395.1 Deinandra increscens subsp. villosa
GACCTACAGGCACCCTCACTATATATATAGTGAGGGTGACTAACAACAGAAAACATAAATGAACAAAATTACAAGTAAATCAAATAATCTGAAATATTAATTAAATCAATGTTGATTGAATTAATCCGAAGCTTGACTCGCTCGAACCGATCTTCCGTTGACTTTTAGTTGACCGTTGACCTGAACGGTTGACTTTTCCAGAAAACGGTCTTCGGTCCAATCTTGCAAGCCTCGAGCATCACAACCCGGTATCTAAATCAATTCACATAGATTCTTCAGTCGAGTGCTTCGGTAAACAGATTTGATGGCGTCAGTCACATAGATTTTAGTTCCAACATATTCCCCCTTGACTAATGCTTTTAAATCTGTTCAATTGCTGAAGAATCTCTCTACCGTACATCTTCACTGAGAAACTGATAAACCCGAGACTTTCTGTCGTAGAGATTCCCCCTCTGAACAAGCTTCTTCTTTTCTCGTTCCTCTAGTCGAGAGCCAAGTGTTCCGCTCACTCGGTCTCACACGGTCGGGTACAATACTGATTCCGCACGGTGATTAGTAGATTTTGATATCGCGTGTGGGGTTTATTGGATCCTTACAATTAGAATCAGAGCCAAACGCAAGTTTCGAGGCTCTCGTGATATCAGATTCAAGTTTTAGGTGACTAACTATTTGAGTTTCTTGGTGTTTTTCAGCTTATAGCAAGTACAGAAGTATTTTTGCAGGTTTCAATTCAAGACAGAAGTGTCCGTGGTGGTTGATTTGAGAGTTCGTGACTTTTTGACCCTATCCAAAGGCTTTTCGATCATCTTTTTGGTCGAAAAGTTCATCCTGTCACACTGCCTTGATCGAGCAGACCCCTTGTGTCTTTTCGATTAGTTGTCTCCGATCGGAAGTCCCCCTTGTGACTTTTCGAATCAGCCGTCCCTCAATCGAGAAGTCCCCTTTGTGACTTCTCGATCAGTCATTTCGATCGGAAAGTCCCCCTACGACTTTTCGATCAGCTTCTCGGTTCAATCGGAAAGTCCCGTCTGAGACTTTTCGATCCACCCCTACTTTTCGATCGAGAAGTGTGCTTTTCGACCGAGATCTTGTCCGATCGAAAAGAACGCTCTTTTCGACCAGATTCTTCCGACCGAAAAAACCTCTTTTCGACCCAACCTCTCTTTGATCGAAAAACCCTGTTTTGTCTCTCAGTTGTTTACAATGGCCTTCGACATGTCAAATCTGTCAAGTGCAACTCTTGAAATGGACGCAAAGATCGGAACCAACGCCAGACCACCTCGTCTGCTGTCTGGAAAAGACTTCATGAGCTGGAAATACCGGTTTGTAAACTGGACGTGAACTATCATGATCCCAAGATCATGCGATCTGTTGAGGTGGGAGACTGATGTTCCGAAGACATCTCCTGCTGCTGGTCAGGAGGCTCAACCCAAGGCAAAGGCAGACTGGCTTGAAGAAGATTGGGAAAAGGTAGAACGTGACAGAAAGGCTTTGGCTGCATTAACCATGGCCTTATCCCCCGAGGTGGCCAAAGCCTTCAAGGAATACAAATCTGCCAAGACACACTGGGATGCTCTTGTTGCTGCCTATGAAGGAAATGATGACATGAAAGAATCCCGAAGGGAAAATCTCAGGGAGCAATTCAATGAATTCAATTATGTAGCTGGTGAAAATATTGAGACCCAGCTTCAGCGTTTCATCAAAATTGTGACAGGAATGAAAGATGTTGGGGTCACGCTACACACAGGTAGAGGTAAACAAGAAGCTGGTGAACTCACTTCCACCAAACTGGGATAGTACAATTGAGTTAATTGAGAAGACAATGGAAATGAATACATCACCACTGAGTGAGCTCATGTCAACCATTAGAGCTTACGAAGAGAAGAAGCAGAAGAGGGCCAGAAAGTTGGGCAATGGAGCTTTAATGAACCAAGTTAATCAAGCCTTCATCTCACAACCAGCTGCTGCTCCTAACAACACACACTCTAATCCGATGGGATTTATTTCTCAAGCCACTGGGTCAAGCACATCTGGAACATCAAACCTTATTTCTTTAGATGTTAATGCTCTAACCAAAGACCCCAGTTTTGCTCTTGGTGTAGGTATTATGAGTTGCTATCAGGCACTCGTTGCAGGTTCTCTTCTACCCACTGACTTAACTCCAGATGATGTCAATCAAGTCGAACCCAGAAGACCTGGAGCACATGGACATTTCTTATCAGATGGGAATGTCAGCTTTAAGAGCTAAGCAGTTCATGGCCAAGACAGGGAAGAAGGATTGGAATGGAGGAAAAGCGGGTCAAGCTCAATTTCAACAAGGTAAACCTGCGGTGCTACAATTGTAATGAATATGGTTCACTATTCCAGAGAATGCACCAAGCCAAAGGTTGAAAGAGATGTCAGAGCTGAAGGTACAAGTGCCGATGCTGGGGGAGACTGATAGGGCACTGGTGGTTCAGCATACAACAGGATATGATTGGACCACTCGAAGTGGAAGACCTAAGCCTGACACTTGATCATGTGGCTCTCCTTGCTGAAGAGGAAGCTGAGAAGGAAGTTGCTGAAATCTGCCACCATGCTTTCATGACAAACATCACTCCAGGTTCTCCAGCCAGCTCAAGCAGTCATGAGGTATGTTCAAATTCAATATGCTTATCTGTGTTTAATGAATGTAGAGACTGGGAACGTAAATTCACCAATGAAACACTAAATCATGAGTCAACTGCTAGAGATCTTAGGGAATGCAAATATCAGAGTGAATATTTAGAAAAAAACTGGAAGCTGCTAAGCTAGACATAAAAAGTCTTCAAACTCAAGTTAGTGATAAAAGTACTTCTCTTAGAATTGCTAACTCAAAGTTGAAACATTAAAGGAGGTAGAGGAACTTAAAGCCAAATTAGGAACATCACAACGTAAAATTGAACGTAATGATAAAATTGTGTCGGAAATGATGAAGGCTAGTTCTCTCTTTTACAATATTGATGCCCGAATGCAACATCTCAAAGCCAACTATGGTCTGGGTCTCGGTACTGAGGTAAAGGACGAATCATCCACACACACAGTACCAATGCCATTCATGCATGAAATAATTTCAGATCCTGAAATATCAAAGACCACTTTAGAAGTTAAGGCTAACATTGATAGAAAACTTGCTGCTTGTCCAATTGAAATAGCTGCTCCTGTTTCTATCACTACTAACAATTCTACTTGTTGTGCAGATAAAGGTAATAATAAAGAAGCAGGGGTAGTGGATAGCAAGGAAGTCGTCTAAGAGTTCCAATTATAATGATTTCTACAAAAATTTTGATTTTTGAAAAACTTGAATAATCTGTTCAGTCTGAGTCTAAAACATTGGAGTCTGTTTTGTTTGGTAAAACTTCTGAGTGTGGCACTCACTAGAAACATGGCCTTTCTTGACGCGCGAACGCTGACGCTCGATTTTTAATGACGCGCAAAAACGAGTGCTCTGATAAAATAACTGTCAGAGAACTATAAAATCTTAAGGTTAGATGACGCGCATTTTTGGGCGTCATAAAATGTGACACCCGAGAATTTCAAGGTTAACTTCCGTTGACAAACCCGTTAGTTACGTTATAAGTGTTAACTTAGTAACTAATGCATAACTAGGCCGAATACGTCCACGACCTTTGGTTGATCACCGAACCCGTCCATATGTGTTATGTGTTCATCATTGATTGTCTTTATGTGCAATGTGATTTAAATACATGACTTATTATTGTGAATAGCATGATTAATTGTAAATACTTGATTATGTGAAAACTTGACCTAATTTTGGTAGCCAGCGAAACTACCGGGCGAAACTATAGATGTCGCCCGGTAGCCAGCTAAGACTGATCAATGTACCCGTGACCAGAGCTAGTTTCGCCTGGCCAGCGAAACTGCCAGCGAAACTAGCCTCTGATATAAATAAACTTAATAAACCCTAGTAGCCTCATTTGCCTCAAACCACAACCAACACACACACACACTTCTCCTGGAGATTCTGGTCAGCCGAGAAGATCACCTAAGGACCAAGATCTCAGCCTCTAGACCACCATCTCATCTCATCTATCGATTCTAGAATCAACCGTGAGTCCCAAAAACTATGTTTTATGCTTTTCTATATGTTTTCTTCTTAAAAGCATGCTCAAATCTTCATGAAACTGTTTGATCTGCTAGTATATTGTTTAGGAATGCTAGATCTGTACTAAAGTTGATAACTTTACGTGTGAAATCCATCCATGTTAGAGATTTGTGCAAAATAGGTCATTTTAGGGTTTTGAACCCATTTTAGAGATTTGATGATCAAAATGCATGTTAAACGTGTTAAAGTTGCTTGATTTATGTTGGTAAATGCCTAGGGATGCTAGATAATGAATTGCATGTATGATCAGAAGCTGTTAGGTTGATTTTTAGGCAAATCCGTATGTTTTTCGCGACCAGCGAAACTGTTGTTCTCTGGGCGAAACTAAGTAGCGAAATTATATCTCCTTCCAGCGACACTGACCAGCGAAACTATAGTGTCGCCGGGTAACCTGACCAGACCAGCTCGAGCGAAACTATCGAGCGAAATACCTGAACGAAAGTTCAAACCAGTTTCCCTGCGAAACTAGGCTAGCGAAACTGCGTCAGCAGTTTCGGGCGAAACTAGCCTAGCGAAACTGTGTCACCGGGCATTGCCTAGCGAAAGTGCTGCCCGTGCACCTAGCGAAACTGCCTAGCGAAACTATGCTAGCGAAACTAAGACCTGACCTAAAAACCAAACTTGTGAAATTTGCTTAAGTGTTATGCCATGACTTGCATGATTATGCCATGATGAAACATGTTTGATATCTGATTCATATGAACCCTTGTTTATGATCAACCATTGGTGTCGTGTGTCGGTATGTCGAGTCATAGTTGCAACGTGCTATGTTATGGGCCATAGTGACGTTAAGTAAAGATTAGACACGAAACTAATACTTAAGACCTAAACGTGTTCTAGGTCCTCGTTAAACAACAATATTTGGATTACTTAGCAAGTGTAGCAGTGCAACCCAAGGTGAGTGTCACTAACCCGTTTACCGTGAGTCCGTTTGGGCCACACCGAATAACTTAACGAAAAACAATGCTGAACTAAACTCGAGAGTGCTAGGCACCTCACTGATAAACTTGAGAACTCGGGATGCTCGGCACCCACTTGATGAACTGAAGTGTTTTATGGGAACACTTGTGAACTCTGAACAAACTGTTTTTCTGAAAACAAAACTGAAAACGTTTTAATATGGCTAGTGTAGGTTAAAGTCTAAACCATATGATATCACATGTTTTCTAAGGATGCCTTATAACTTAAAAGTCCTCAACTTAAATTGTGCCATTAATTTGTGAAAGCGAGGGGATGTTGGGTAGATCTACTGGAGTTTGACAAACTCCGCCCCGTGGCACGGGGAGTGCACGGAGGAACAATATCAGCCTATTTGACCGTGGTCCCGAGAGGACACGGGGGAGGCAAAAACCGCGATGACTATGTCCGCACTGTACGGGATGGCTCGGCCCCCACAAAATAAGTCAGCTTTGGTACAAACTTCCTTAGAGCATGGAACAACGGATTAGCTACCCGCGATATCGGTTGAGTCCTTTAACTTTACGGAACTAGTACATACCCGATGACGTGGTCACGGACAAAATCATTTATAAACTGAGAATTAATTACGAGCATTGCTTTTCACAAATGAATATTTTGTAAGTACATCTTGATACGAATTATGATTATGAGACCGGGCCAATGCATGACAAGCCCACTGTGAACTCACCAACCGTTAGGTTGACACTTGCGTGGTTTAAACTTTTGCAGATCGCTAAGGAGTATCCGGAGCGGGTTGGCATGGCACGTGAAGACCTTTATTTTAATTGAACTATTTTGGGAATTTAAAACAACATTTATGTAAAGCACGTGGTTAGTGCTAAAGACAATTAATTTTCCGCTGCGTATGTAATTTAAGACTTTGATTTATAACTTGTGTTTGAACTAACCCTGATTCGTTTAGTATTTGTAACTATGGTTGTGGATCCTGGTCTAGTCGCGCCCCTTAACGGTATAAACTCCGTTAGTGGTATTTTGGGGGTGTGACAGATTGGTATCAGAGCCATAAGTTGCAGAGAACTGGAATCATTTTTGAAAACGATTTGGAAACTGCAACTTGAAAACCTTGGTTACAAAACGAAACAAACAAATTCCCAAAGACAAAATTTTTACGTGCCAACCTGGGATACTCGCTCTGCTGTGTAAGTAAAAGCTTAGTACGTACAGATATATGTATATATATATATATATAGTATATATATAGACCGTGTCTAAGTAGTCTAACGGAAAGACCTTAGGAAATTTTCACACACGAATACGAAATGCGACCGCGAATACGCACACTACTCTGGGGAAAGCGACAACGAAACGATGCTACACGCTACGTCCTGATTTCTACTACGACGACTACGCCGACGGTGACTTTATGGGAAGCCGACCTTCGACGATAGCACTCACGACGTTCCTCGACGACGCCTCGATTTTGCACGAAAATTTTTCTGGACTAATAGTGGGATAACGGGAACTGGCTAATATACATATTATGGGATATGTATAAAATATAACTGTGACTGAACATTGGCTACTTTAACTGTTCAGCAAGATGTCTGGAAGAGGAAACGGAAGAGGCGGCATAAACATGACGCCTGCACAGCTGCAAGCAATGATTACTGAACATGTGCAAGCCGCGGTGGCAGCCGTCCAAGCTGCATATGCCGCACAGGGTAACTATTATGCCGGTTAAGGCACAAAGCAATTATATCATGACCTGTTTAATTTTAAAATCCGAACTATTTATGCATCAGGAAACCAGCACCACTGCACGTTCAAGTCCTTCATGGACTGTAAGCCGATGACATTTTCCGGCGAAGAAGGAGCTGTAGGACTCCTTAGGTGGATTGAGAAGTCCGAAAAGGTTTTCTCCATGTGTAACTGCCCAGCTGAAAGCAAGGTGAAGTTTGCTACTGGTACCTTCGAAGGAGCTGCACTCTCCTGGTGGAACGCTGAGATTCAGATGGTTGGGCTAGACGCGGCTAACAACATGCAGTGGGCAGCATTTAAGGAGCTGATCATGGAAGAATACTGTCCACGTGACCAAGTCAAGAAGCTTGAGGGTGAATTCCTGAATTTGAAGATGTCTGGGTCTGAGATTGAACAGTACACTGCACGATATCACGAGTATGAAGTCTTGTGCCCCTCAATGGTCGACGCTGAGTTCAAACGCATTGAGCGTTATCTGGAAGGCCTCGCGCCTCAAATCAAAGGATTGGTGACTGCCAGCAACCCTGCGAACGTGCAACAAGCCATCCGTTTGGCTCACAAGCTCACTGATCAGGAAGTTGAGAAAGGTACACTTCCTGCAAGAGTCACTGAAAAGACTGCCCTTAGTGGCAAGAGAAAGGCTGATGATGAAGCTCCTGAAAACTCGATGAATGTTCAGAGTGTTGGAAACAGCACTGGGAGGTCTTATAACTCCCAAGGTCAAAGCAAGAGGTCTGGGAATAACAGTGGCAACTACCGCCAGGGCGGAAATGGTCAGAGCAACTACAGGGGTAACCTGCCTCTGTGTAACAGATGTGGGAAGCATCATGCTGGTGTTTGTAGGAAGAGTCTGAGCTGTGAAAGGTGTGGTAAGGGAGGCCACGAAGCGAAAGATTGTTGGGCAATTCTACCCGAGCAACAAAACCGCCCCAGAAGGAACAACAACAATCAAGGGAACAACTATGGGAACAATCGGGGTAATGGAAACAACGGTCAGAACCAGAACAACAACAATGGGGGAGCCCGTGGCTGCTTTGAGTGTGGTGCTCAAGGTCACATCAAAAGAGACTGCCCTCAGCTGAGAAGACAAGGTAATGGTAACCAGGGAAATAACGGTGGGAATGGTAACGGCGGAGGTAATGGTAATGGGAATGGTAATGGTGGAAACGGGAATGGTGGAAATGGTAGAGGTCGAGCTTTCGTCATGGGTCAGGGTGAAGCTCGCAATGACGCCAACGTGATTAATGGTAAATTTATTTTGAACGGTTTCTTTGCTACTGTTTTATTTGATTCTGGTGCTGAGAAAAGTTTTATTTCCACTAAATTTGCTAAATTGATTAATGCTAAACCGATTGCCCTAGACGCTAAATATGTGGTAGAACTAGCTAATGGTAAACTTCATGATACGACCCAGATAGTTAAGGATTGTAAGCTAGAACTAGCGGGCCATACCCTAGGAATTGACCTTATGCCTTTCCCGATTGGTAGTTTCGACGTCATAGTAGGAATGGATTGGTTATCCGAAAACCGGGCTGAAATTTTATGTAAGGAAAAAGTGGTTCGTATTCCACTCGAAGACGGTAAAGTATTAACGGTTCAAGGTGAAAAAGGTGGAACAGTCACTGGCATTATTTCATTCCTTAAAGCTCAGAAATGCCTCCGTAAGGGTCACTTCGCGATTCTTGCAAACGTCACTGACACGACACATCCCGAGCGCAAAATTGATGATTACCCGATAGTTCGCGACTTCCAAGATGTATTTCCTGAAGATCTGCCTGGCTTGCCTCCATTTCGACAAGTTGAGTTTGGGATTGATTTAGCTCCAGGTGCCGCTCCGATTGCACGCGCTCCGTATCGTTTGGCTGTAAGCGAACTCAACGAACTCTCCTCGCAACTGCAAGAGCTACTCGACAAGGGGTTTATTCGTCCAAGTTCGTCTCCATGGGGAGCTCCGGTACTGTTTGTTAAGAAGAAGGATGGAACGTTCCGCATGTGCATTGACTACCGAGAGCTTAACAAAGTTACGATCAAGAATCGGTATCCACTTCCTCGAATCGACGATCTCTTCGATCAACTGCAAGGTTCAAGCTACTTCTCAAAGATCGATCTACGGTCTGGTTATCACCAACTTCGTGTTCGTGATGAGGATGTTCCTAAGACTGCCTTCAGAACTCGGTATGGACACTACGAGTTCCTGGTTATGCCGTTTGGGCTAACCAATGCACCTGCTGTATTTATGGATCTGATGAATCGAGTGTGCAAGCCGTACCTCGATAAGTTTGTGATAGTCTTCATCGACGATATTTTGATCTACTCCAAGTCAAAGGAAGAACACGAGGAGCATCTGCGACTTATATTGGAATTGCTCCGCAAGGAACAGCTTTATGCTAAGTTTTCGAAATGCGATTTTTGGATCCGCGAAGTCCAGTTTCTTGGACACATTGTTAATGAGGAATGGAATTCATGTCGATCCTAGCCAAAGTGGAAGCAATCAAGAATTGGTCTACCCCAAGAGCGCCAACAGAAATCCGACAATTTTTAGGACTTGCCGGATATTATCGAAGGTTTATTAAGGGTTTCTCTCAAATAGCTCAACCCTTAACGGCCTTAACGCACAAAGGAGTGCAATACAGATGGGGTGAGAAAGAAGAGCGCGCGTTCCAAACGCTTAAAGATATGTTATGTTCGGCTCCAATTCTCGCGTTACCCGATGGAATTGACGACTTTGTGGTTTACTGCGATGCATCGATTCAAGGACTTGGTTGTGTGTTGATGCAACGAGACAAGGTAATTGCCTACGGGTCCAGGCAACTAAAGGATACTGAAAAGAATTATACAACGCATGATTTGGAAATGGGAGCCGTTGTTCATGCACTCAAGATTTGGAGACATTACCTATATGGAACAAAGTGCACGATATTCACCGATCATAAAAGTTTACAGCACATCTTTGATCAGAAAGACCTCAACATGCGACAACGAAGGTGGGTTGAATTACTGAATGACTATGATTTGGCAATTAAGTATCATCCTGGAAAAGCCAACGTTGTGGCTGATGCCCTAAGTCAGAAAAGAGTACGAAAAGCCTCGTCGGGTACGAGCGCTTCAACTTACAATACATTCAGGATTACCGGATCGGATCCGTGACTGCCAACGAGAAGCTTTGAAAGCAGAAAACTTCGCAGCTGAAGCACTGCGTGGTGTAGATGGCCATTCTGAAGTTAAGTCCGATGGACTCACGTACTATAATGACAGAATCTGGGTTCCTTTGTTTGGAAATCTCCGTGAGCTCGTGATGGACGAGGCTCACAAGTCAAGATATTCGGTGCACCCTGGATCAGATAAAATGTATCAGGACTTGAAGAATCTTTATTGGTGGCCGAATATGAAAGCCGACATTGCTCGATATGTGGCTAAGTGTCTTAACATGTTCAAGAGTCAAGATTGAATACCAAAAGCCTTCTGGTTTACTGCAACAACCAAAGATCCCAGAATGGAAATGGGAGGATATCTCCATGGATTTTGTAACGGGATTACCTCATCGATCAAATCAACCGGATGCGATTTGGGTTATCATCGATCGGTTAACCAAATCTGCACATTTCATTCCGATGAAGGAAAGTGATAATATGGATAAATTGACAAAGCTATACATCGACAAAATTGTGAAGCTTCACGGTGTGCCTAAGACTATCATTTCTGATCGAGATCCTCGATTTACTTCCCGGTTATGGCAATCAATGCAGGAAGCATTGGGAACCCGACTAGACATGAGTACAGCTTATCACCCGCAGACTGACGGTCAGACGGAACGAACGATTCAAACCTTAGAAGATATGCTCCGAGCTTGCGTCCTTGACTTTGGAAAAGATTGGGAGACTCACCTTCCACTGGTGGAGTTCTCTTACAACAATAGTTATCATTCAAGTATAGGTGCTGCACCTTTTGAAGCACTTTATGGCAGAAAATGTAGATCGCCCGTGTGTTGGGCTGAAACGGGTGAGAAAGGACTCACTGGACCGGAAGTTATCCATGATATGACCGAACGGATTATTCAAATCAGGCAACGGCTAGCTGCAGCACGTGATCGACAAAAGAGTTATGCCGACAAACGCCGAAAACCTCTAAAGTTCGAGGTGGGTGACAAAGTGTTATTGAAGGTATCTCCCTGGAAGGGAGTGATACGCTTCGGGAAGCGTGGAAAGTTAAATCCTCGCTACATCGGTCCGTTTGAAATTATTGGGGAAGTAGGCCCGGTGGCCTATCGATTGCAACTCCCTGCTGAACTCGATGGAGTTCACAACGTGTTTCACGTTTCCAACCTAAAGAAATGTCTGGCTGAAGACATCGAAATAATTCCTCTGGAGGAATTGGAAATCGACGAACATTTGAGATTTATCGAGCAACCAGTAGAAATCATGGGACGCGAGGAGAAAGCCCTCAAACGTAGCAAGATTCCGATCGTCAAGGTGCGATGGAACTCAAGACGTGGACCTGAATATACTTGGGAACGTGAGGATCAGATGAAGAAAAAGTATCCTCACTTGTTTGAGCAAACGTCCACGGAAACTCAAGGTATGATTTAATTTTGGGGACCAAAATTCCTTAACGGAAGGAGGATGTGACAACCCTAAAACTTTTTGCTTTCTTTCCCCAGCGACGATAGCAACGACGACAGCTGATGCTGCGAACGCTACGACACAAGAATAATTTTCGGGACGAAAATTCCAATTTCAGGGGAATGATGTGACACCCGAGAATTTCAAGGTTAACTTCCGTTAGACAAACCCGTTAGTTACGTTATAAGTGTTAACTTAGTAACTAATGCATAACTAGGCCGAATACGTCCACGACCTTTGGTTGATCACCGAACCCGTCCATATGTGTTATGTGTTCATCATTGATTGTCTTTATGTGCAATGTGATTTAAATACATGACTTATTATTGTGAATAGCATGATTAATTGTAAATACTTGATTATGTGAAAACTTGACCTATTTTGGTAGCCAGCGAAACTACCGGGCGAAACTATAGTGTCGCCCGGTAGCCAGCTAAACTGATCAATGTAACTCGTGACCAGAGCTAGTTTCGCCTGGCCAGCGAAACTGCCAGCGAAACTAGCCTCTGATATAAATAAACTTAATAAACCCTAGTAGCCTCATTTGCCTCAAACCACAACAACAACACACACACACTTCTCCTGGAGATTCTGGTCAGCGAAGATCACACCAAGGACCAAGATCTCAGCCTCTAGACCACCATCTCATCTCATCTATCGATTCTAGAATCATCCGTGAGTCCCAAAAACTATGTTTTATGCTTTTCTATATGTTTTCTTCTTAAAAGCATGCTCAAATCTTCATGAAACTGTTTGATCTGCTAGTATATTGCTTTAGGAATGCTAGATCTGTACTAAAGTTGATAACTTTACGTGTGAAATCCATCCATGTTAGAGATTTGTGCAAAATAGGTCATTTTAGGGTTTTGAACCCATTTTAGAGATTTGATGATCAAAATGCATGTTAAACGTGTTAAAGTTGCTTGATTTATGTTGGTAAATGCCTATGGATGCTAGATAATGAATTGCATGTATGATCAGAAGCTGTTAGGTTGATTTTTAGGCAAATCCGTATGTTTTTCGCGACCAGCGAAACTGTTGTTCTCTGGGCGAAACTAAGTAGCGAAATTATATCTCCTTCCAGCGACACTGACCAGCGAAACTATAGTGTCGCCGGGTAACCTGACCAGACCAGCTCGAGCGAAACTATCGAGCGAAATACCTGAACGAAAGTTCAAACCAGTTTCCCTGCGAAACTAGGCTAGCGAAACTGCGTCAGCAGTTTCGGGCGAAACTAGCCTAGCGAAACTGTGTCACCGGGCATTGCCTAGCGAAAGTGCTGCCCGTGCACCTAGCGAAACTGCCTAGCGAAACTATGCTAGCGAAACTAAGACCTGACCTAAAAACCAAACTTGTGAAATTTGCTTAAGTGTTATGCCATGACTTACATGATTATGCCATGATGAAACATGTTTGATATCTGATTCATATGAACCCTTGTTTATGATCAACCATTGGTGTCGTGTGTCGGTATGTCGAGTCATAGTTGCAACGTGCTATGTTATGGGCCATAGTGACGTTAAGTAAAGATTAGACACGAAACTAATACTTAAGACCTAAACGTGTTCTAGGTCTTCGTTAAACAACAATATTTGGATTACTTAGCAAGTGTAGCAGTGCAACCCAAGGTGAGTGTCACTAACCCGTTTACCGTGAGTCCTGTTTGGGCCACACCGAATAACTTAACGAAAAACAATGCTGAACTAAACTCGAGAGTGCTAGGCACCTCACTGATAAACTTGAGAACTCGGGATGCTCGGCACCCACTTGATGAACTGAAGTGTTTTATGGGAACACTTGTGAACTCTGAACAAACTGTTTTTCTGAAAACAAAACTGAAAACGTTTTAATATGGCTAGTGTAGGTTAAAGTCTAAACCATATGATATCACATGTTTTCTAAGGATGCCTTATAACTTAAAAGTCCTCAACTAAAATTGTGCCATTAATTTGTGAAAGCGAGGGGATGTTGGGTAGATCTACTGGAGTTTGACAAACTCCGCCCCGTGGCACGGGGAGTGCACGGAGGAACAATATCAGCCTATTTGACCGTGGTCCCGAGAGGACACGGGGGAGGCAAAAACCGCGATGACTATGTCCGCACTGTACGGGATGGCTCGGCCCCCACAAAATAAGTCAGCTTTGGTACAAACTTCCTTAGAGCATGGAACAACGGATTAGCTACCCGCGATATCGGTTGAGTCCTTTAACTTTACGGAACTAGTACATACCCGATGACGTGGTCACGGACAAACCATTTATAAACTGAGAATTAATTACGAGCATTGCTTTTCACAAATAAATATTTTGTAAGTACATCTTGATACGAATTATGATTATGAGACCGGGCCAATGCATGACAAGCCCACTGTGAACTCACCAACCGTTAGGTTGACACTTGCGTGGTTTAAACTTTTGCAGATCGCTAAGGAGTATCCGGAGCGGGTTGGCATGGCACGTGAAGACCTTTATTTTAATTGAACTATTTTGGGAATTTAAAACAACATTTATGTAAAGCACGTGGTTAGTGCTAAAGACAATATAATTATTCCGCTGCGTATGTATTTGAAGACTTTGATTTATAACTTGTGTTTGAACTAACCCTGATTCGTTTAGTATTTGTAACTATGGTTGTGGATCCTGGTCTAGTCGCGCCCCTTAACGGTATAAACTCCGTTAGTGGTATTTTGGGGGTGCGACATAAAATTTATGTCATAAATTATTAAAAAAAA
>JBCNJP010012225.1:0-14172 GCA_039602395.1 Deinandra increscens subsp. villosa
TGTCGCACCCCCAAAATACCACTAACGGAGTTTATACCGTTAAGGGGCGCGACTAGACCAGGATCCACAACCATAGTTACAAATACTAAACGAATCAGGGTTAGTTCAAACACAAGTTATAAATCAAAGTCTTAAATTACATACGCAGCGGAAAAATAATTGTCCTTAGCACTAACCACGTGCTTTACATAAATGTTGTTTTAAGTTCCCAATTTAGTTTAAATCAAAAACAAAGGTCTTCAAGTGCCATGCCAACCTCCAGCGGATACTCCTTAGCGATCTGCAAAAGTTTAAACCACGCAAGTGTCAACCTAACGGTTGGTGAGTTCACAGTGGGCTTGTCATGCATTGGCCCGGTCTCATAATCACAATTCGTGTCAAGATATACTTACAAGTTGTTTATTTGTGAAAAGCAATGCTCGTAATTAAATCTCAGTTTATAAATGGTTTGTCCGTGACCTACGTCATCGGGTATGTACTAGTTCCGTAAAGTTAAAGGACTCAACCGATATCGCGGGTAGCTAATCCGTTGTTCCATGCTCTAAGGAAGTTTGTACCAAAGCTGACTTATTTTGTGGGGGCCGAGCCATCCCGTACGGTGCGGACCTAGTCATCGCGGTTTTTGCCTCCCCCGTGTCCTCCCCGGGACCACGGTCAAATAAGCTGATATTGTTCCTCCGTGCACTTCCCGTGCCACGGGGCGGAGTTTGTCAAACTCCAGTAGATCTACCCAACATCCCCTCGCTTTACAATTAATGGCACAATTTTAGTTGAGGACTTTTAAGTTATAAGGCATCCTTAGAAAACATGTGATATCATATGGTTCAGACTTTAACCTATGATGTTAGTCCAATTTGTCGTTATTATTGTGTTTAATTTGTTATATTTAATTATAATAATGATTGGGTTATGTCGCATTTTCACGGGTTTTTGTGTTGTGAGGTACCGTAAGCTAAATGAGCTAAAAGTGGAGTTTTATGAAGAACTGGAAGCTGCTGGTACGAGGATCGAGAATCGAGCGGGAACGAGTGAAGACTTAGAAGAAATTGAAGAAAGTTCCTGAGATCCAGATCTGGGCGGTACGCCCAGAAGTGAAGATAATAGGGCGGTACGCCCTAAAGTTTAGAAAGAGATCCGGAAAAGTAAGTCCGGGCGGTACGCCCAGAGTTTCACAATTTGGGGCGGTACGCCCCGAATCGGTCGGCAGAAGATTTAGATTAGGGTTTTCTATTTAAACTTGTTTCTTAAGTTTTTATCATTTATCATCTCCATTGTGCGACCAGAGCAGTAGGGTTTACGAATTTCACATTGTTTTGGAGCTTTTTGAGAGATTTCAATCATTCGGTACATTCTTTTAATGCAATCTTTTACTTTAATCATGTTTGTTTCATTAGCCATGTCCGGCTAATCCACCACTAACCGCTTTTGGTGATTGGTTGGTGGATTCGTTCTATGACTAACCTATTATTAAACTAGTTACCCGCATGCTAAACTGTTTAACCTAACTAGTAATCTAGGGTTTTAGTGGTCCCCTGTTTATCGATCCAGCACTTTCTTGCGGCAGGACTAATCAGCCCATTAGGAATTTAGGTTATTAGGTCAGGGAGGCAATTGGGGGGGCATGTCTATGTGTCGCTAGGAAGTAATTAGGTTTGTTTAGATCGGTAGCCAACCAGGATCCATAAGTGGTTAGATTTGTCTCATTTGATAGTTCAATCAATTTTTAGGTTAAAGTTAGTTAATTCACCTCAATCAAATTAAAACAGCTAAGTGGCAACCCTAGGTAATTTTAGGTTAATTAGTCAATTTAGTTAAGTACTTAGTCAACTAGTTAAGATCCACATATTCCCTAGGTTCGATAACCCTTGCTTCACTACTACATAATCAATCTAAGTTGGGGATTTGAAACGGCCTGACAAACCGTTATCAAATTGGCGCCGTTGCCGGGGAATTAGTGCGCTTTTTGATTAGTTGATTTTTGCTTAATTTGCATTTTTATTTAAATTTTTCAAAAAATTCAAAAAACCCAAAAATAGTGTTTTTATTCCAGTAATTATTTTCTGCATCAAAAAAAAAAAAAAAAAAAAAATTAATTAATTTTTGCCGAATTTCAGTTTTGGGCGGTACGCCTGAGAATCAGCAATCCTGGGCGGTACGCCTTGGACACTTTTTTACAGAAAGTTTTGAGATTTTTGACCGTCCAAGTTTCGATTTTTTCTGTTTTATTGCATTATTTACACCCCCTGGAACAGTGCTACGTAATTGGTTTGCTCTTTTGTGACCAATTTTGCAGGTTTTAGGTAATTGTGCATGCATACGCGGCATTCCCGCAAGACCTCTCCGTTGATATACAATCCAGAGATTGAGAGGACAGCTCGGCAGAACCGAGCAGAACAGAGAAACAGAAGAGAGATGGAGGGTCAGAATCCAATTCCCAACCAACCACAAAACCAAAACCGAAACCAAGATCAGAACCCAAATCCCAACCAAAACCCAAACCCAAATGAGAACCTCAATCAAAATCCCAACCAACCACAGCACCAAGGCCAGAATGAACCAGTGGACCCTGCCATGCCACAAAATAATCCTCCGGATCACATTCCACCATTTCGGGTGCACGGGCACAATTCCTTACCATCCCTTTCTCCTAAATCCTCACACCATGAGGAGGAAGGGTATCACTATCGGGTCAGGTACCCAGAACAACCTTTCCGTCGAGCACCACCACAACAACCCCCACCACAACAACCTCCACCACCACAAAACCACTTTCGACAAAATCCCGTGTACGAGGAGCAGTGGGGGCAAGACTGGTATGACCCAAATGAAGATGACGACAGATATGGGTATAGAGAGGAACCACCAGTTGACATTCCAAGGAACAGAGCACGAGCTCCACAGGCAAATGTTGCCCCACAAGGAAGAAGAGCTTCCCCCCAAGAGGAGTTCCACAATTCAACCATGGGGGAGCTCGTCTTCAAATGGAAGGAGGAGTCCCACGATTGGTAGAAAACCCACCGGTTCAGGGAGTGGCTAGCCATTTCAAGCCAATAGTCGTCCCGAGTGCATCACCAGTCGTCACACCAATCGGGGACAATAGAAGAGCATTTGAAGTCCGTCCTCAATATTTGAGCCATTTGCCGGAGTTTTATGGGAAAAGATCCGAAGAGCCATATCATCATATTCATAGCTTTGAGTCCGCTTGCATACCGATTGGAGCCACGGGGTTCACACAAACGATGTCAAGCTAATGCTTTTCTCATACACCCTCAAAGATCGAGCACGAAGATGGTTCGAGAGTCTCACACCCAATAGCATCTATACTTGGGTGCAATTGCAAGAAGCTTTCCTTGAGGAATACTTCCCGATGAGCAAAACCAGTGAAGTGAAAGAAGAGATCCGGTCCTTCCAGCAACACACCGGGGAACCATTCCATGAGGCATTAACTCGGTTCAAAGACTTGTTGCGCAAGTGCCCACATCATCGAATCGACACTTGGGATCTCATCAAGGCATTTTATGATGGTCTCCTTCCAGAGGATATCCGGGACTTGAACTCAATCAGCAATGGGACATTCCTAACCAACACGGAGGAGGTAGATTGGGGGCACATGGAGAGGTTGAGTGCCACATCAAAAAGGCTTGCTCAGAATGGGAGAAGATCGCGATCCGCAGCGGTCAAATCGGTTGATTATGAGGCAGAGGAACGCATTGAGAAGCTTCGTCAGCAAACACTTTTGTTGGAAAAGCAGGTAGCACAAATGAAGTTGGGGGGTGCATCAGAAGAGGTGAAGGCGAGTGCACAATTTCCGGTGTGCACGGGTTGTGGCGAATTAGGCCACACGGTGGATGCATGTTCCACCATGGTTCAGCAAAGCGAAGATGTCAATTATGTCCAGGGAGCGATGAATTCCAACACTTACCATCCCAACCTTCGCAACCACCCAAATTTCAGGTATGGCAATGCAAATAATCAATTAAATCCTAACTTTCAATCTTCTAATGTGCAGGGTGGAGCTTCAACACAATATCAAGGCCGAGCATCCGGTTACAATCAAGGGGGCTATCAACGGAACACTTACACTCAAAGTGGAAACCCGCCCCAAGGAAGCTACCAACAAGCTCAACCGACACAGGAAGATGGGATGCAAGCGCAATTTGCCGCCCTAATGGAGAAAATGAACTCACTCGCAGATGGTCAAAAGCAGATAGTCGAGGAGCAAAGACAATTATCCGCCAGTAACAGACAGTTGACCGACAAAGTTCATGGATTTGATCGGAGATTTGAGCTCCAAGACAAGACAATGGGAGCAGTTCAGAAACAGTTGGGGCAGTTAGCTGCAGAGTCATCAAGGCGAGATCCAGGAAAGTTGCCTAGTGACACCACCATAAACCCACAACATCAGCAAGGTCAGTCGTCTAGTTCCAAGAACACGCGACATGTGCCGATCAACAAGATCACCACTTTACGCTCAGGTAAGTCCGTAGATAATAAGGTAGGGGCACCTCCACCACAAGTTGATGGGGTGGTGGAGGATTGGGTAAGTGACGATGAATGTGAGCCGGAAACCGACCAAACAACCCCAGAGTCAAATTCAACCGAGTCTAGTAACCCTAGGAACATAAAGAAAGTAACTTTTAATGAATCAAATAATAGGGTGTTAGATAATGAGGTGGTTGAACAGAAAAAGTCGGTCCCTTTTCCACAAGCCTTAATTGATCCTAATAAGAAAACAACATCTAAACGGGGCCCACAACAAGATGAGATGTGGGACATTTTTAAACAAGTAAAAATCAATCTTCCCCTTTTAGATGCAATTAGGCAAATTCCGGCTTACGCAAAGTACTTGAAAGATATGTGCACTCAAAAGCGGAATTATAAAATTCCGAAACAGCTTGATGCAAATGCAGATGTGAGTGCCATAATTTCAGGCATTTTGCCCAAGAAACTCCAAGATCCGGGGGCACCAATTATTTCAATTCAAGTTGGTGACTTTCAGATGACCCGCGCCCTTTTGGATCTTGGAGCGAGTGTGAGTATTTTACCGGGGAGCTTGTACGATCAATACGATTTTGGACCTTTGAAAAAGGCCGACACTACTACACTAGCCATATTAAAACGTTTTCAGTTTTGTTTCAAAAATAGTTTGTTCAGAGTTCACAAGTGTTTCCCATAAAACACTTCAGTTCATCAAGTGGGTGCCAAGCATCCCGTGTTCTCATGTTCATCAGTAGGTGCCTAGCACTCTAGAGTTTATCAGCATTGTTTTCGTTAAGTTATTCGGTGTGGCCCAACGGACTCACGGTAAGCGGGTTAGTGACACTCACCTTTGGTTGCACTGCTACACTTCAAGTAATCCAAATATTGTTGTTTAACGAGGACCTAGAACACGTTTAGGTCTTAAGTATTAGTTTCGTGTCTATTATTTACTTAACGTCACTATGGCCCATAACATAGCACGTTGCAACTATGACTCGACATACCGACACACGACACCAATGGTTGATCATAAACAAGGGTTCATATAAATCAGATATCAAGCATGTTTCATCACGGTATAATCATGTAAGTCATGGCATAACACTTAAGCAAATTTCACAAGTTTGGTTTTTAGGTCAGGTCTTAGTTTCGCTAGCATAGTTTCGCTAGGTGCACGGGCAGCACTTTCGCTAGGCAATGCCCGGTGACACAGTTTCGCTAGGCTAGTTTCGCCCGAAACTGCTGACGCAGTTTCGCTAGCCTAGTTTCGCAGAGAAACTGGTTTGAACTTTCGTTCAGGTATTTCGCTCGGTAGTTTCGCTCGAGCTGGTCTGGTCAGGTTACCCGGCGACACTATAGTTTCGCTGGTCAGTGTCGCTGGAAGGAGATATAATTTCGCTACTTAGTTTCGCCCAGAGAACAGACAGTTTCGCTGGTCGCGAAAAACATACGGATTTGCCTAAAAATCAACCTAACAGCTTCTGATCATACATGCAATTCATTATCTAGCATCCATAGGCATTTACCAACATAAATCAAGCAGCTTTATCATGTTTAACATGCATTTTAATCATCAAATCTCTAAAAACACTTCTAAACCCTAAAATGACCAAAATTGCATAAATCATCATCATGGTTTGTTTTTAAACGTAAAGTTGCTGACTTTATGGTAGATCTAGCATCCCTAAGCACTATCTCAGAAGCATACAAGTTTTCATGAAGGTTTGAGCATACTTTATAAAGAAACACATAGAAAACACATAAATAAAGGTTTTTGGGACTCACGTTTGGTTCAAGAATCGATAGATGAGATGGGATGATGGTCTAGAGGCTAGGATCTCGGTCCCTTGATGGTATCCTCGGCTGACCAGCTTCCAGAGAAGTGTGTGTGTGTGTTTGTTGTGAAATGAGGCAAATGAGGCTACTAGGGTTCATTAAGTTTATTTATATCAGAGGCTAGTTTCGCTGGCAGTTTCGCTGGCCAGGCGAAACTAGCTCTGGTCTCGGTTACATTGATCAGTCTAGCCTGCTACCGGGCGAATCTGTAGTTTCGCTCGGTAGTTTCGCTGACTACCAAATTTAGGCAATTTTCACATAATCAAGTATTTACAACTAATCATGCTATTCACAATAATAAGTCATGTATTTAAATCACATTGCACATAAAGACAATCGATGATGAACACATAACACATATGGACGGGTTCGGTGATCAACCAAAGGTCGTGGACGTATTCGGCCTAGTTAAGCATTAGTTACTAAGTTAACACTTATAATCGTAACTAACGGATTTGTCTAACGGAAGTTAACCTTGAAATTCTCGGGTGTCACATATATTTACGTAACAATGTTTAACTAAAATTTGAAAGTCATTTTGTTTCATATAAATATAAACTTTCATTAAATCTTTAAATCAATATGATATTTCACTAATCAATTGCTGAAACATTTTCACCAGTGTGTAAATGTGTTGTGTTTCCCGTCGCATCGTTTTGACACCCATTAGTGTGTGTGTATACTAGTGGAGAGTTCGTACAAAGCTGTGGGGGAACACAATGCACCAACTAAATTATAGCCGATAACTTTGACTAAAAGATAGATGACTTAAGCATAACTAAAACAAATTATCGGTTATTGTTAACTGGTTAATTTTTAGGTTAATCCCAATTGTAGGTCAACTAAGTTTATCAACATGTTTCAAAATTTCACAGTTAAAGGATATGCGTCCTCTTTAATTTATAAGATTGCAAGAAAGCTTTAAACTTAATTGAGCTGACTTGACTTGGGATACCCATATAACACTTTTATAAAGAGGAATGAATGTTAAAGATATTAAATTAATCGATGTGGGTCACATACTATTTTAGCTATTGAACTAAGAGTTTTAGTTTACTTTTTTCCACTTTTAAATCATATTGTACTTAAATTATCGATATTGTACTTTCATTATCCATCTGATGTTACTATAAGTAGGAGTGTGCAAGTTCAGTTATGTGTCCGGTCTAGGGGTGTGCATAAATTACTAAAGGTCGAAAAAACCAAAATTGGAATTGTATATCTGTATCTAAAAACCGATTTGCATTGTACATTAAGATTACGGTTCGATTTCTAACCGTATCCGAATTATGAATTTGGTTAACGAATGTATGTTTTTATATCCGGTTTATTCGGTTATCCGTTTAAGCCAAATAAGATACTCATAGCCCCAACTCATAGTTTAGCATTTTAGCCCAACACTAGTGATACTCATAGGCTCATAGCTCATTCTCATGAGTCTACAACCCATTTAGTTTAGAGAAATCGATTTCTTAGGGTTAATATTCAAACTAAAAGAGGAACAAGTTTAATTCGGATATGTTAAAACTATATGTGGATTTTGTATGTCGTATTGTGGTTTTAAACCCTACGGATATGTTAAAATGCATGTTGTTCATCTCTTTTTTGTTGTTATCCGGAAAGTAGGCAAAACACGTTATTCGGTTGAATACAGTTGAATTCGATTTTGACTAAAACCGATTCGAATTGAATACTGTTCGGTTATGAAGTTTTTCAATATGGTTCGGTTCGGTTTACGAATAGGCTAAAACAAAATTTTAATCCAAATAAACCATAAAACGAACCGATGAACACCTCTAGTTCGATTGGTCTTTGGCCTTCACCATAACCGAAACCGACTTTTGGATTAATGAAATTCAATTTGATAACCATGACCGAATGTCAGTTAACCAAGTTTTGGGTATTACTCTGTTTTGAGTCGTTTTCAATCTGTTTCGATTTTAAAATACCAGATAATTTGGTTTTAAAAACATTTAACATGTGCTTTAGGTTTTAAAAAGGCTAAAGTCAAATTGGGCCAAAAAGCTTGAAAATTTTGATTTATAATAATCCACCAAAGGGTTCTCCTTTTATAAAGATAGTATATAATCGAATTTGTTTATCCTCATATGTGAGATGAAACTCCTCTTTTATAAGAGGATAAACTCTATTTTGGTCTCCCTTTCTTTCTATATGGATATCAACTAACAATGTCATAGTTGTTGCTTGTAATCTTTACAACCATGTAAAAATATAAATTAACAATTTGGACACTTTTACAATCATAACACTTTAACATAATCTGGATTCTCACCAAATTCAACAATGAATCGAATAATAAGACATTAAATCCAAATTGGAAGCATAAATAAACCCGAGTAATACTTTTGTATGGACGTCAAGTATGATAGAGTAGAGTTATAAATTTTATCCAAGTAATCAAGTTTTTATCATTTGTAACTTCTTGTTTACAGGTCATAAATATCTGCTTTGACCATAATTGAAGTTCTGATATACCAAAGTATAATAATCACTCGGTGAATTAATCATTTATTAGGTTAACAAAAATAAACCCGTGACTGAATGACAAATAACTAATATAACCAACATGGGCTTGAAAACCAAGAAAAACGAATTTTCAACAGGAACTTCAATACTTTATATATCTTTTAATTGCTTCATCCCATCCTTATTTATAGTAAAATGTCAATGGATTTGTTTCTTCATCCAGCAGATGTAGGATGAAGAAATGAATTTAACCAAAGATAATAACCACTCGATTAAATAAAAGAGTTGGTTCGGTTTCGGTGAGTTAATCGTTTATTAAGCTAACCAAACTAAACCGTGACTTAACAAAAGAAAACTAATACCCAAAATGAGATTGAATTGAAAACCAAGAAAAATGAATTATGAACAAAGACTTCCATACTTGATGTATCTTTTAATTGCTTCACCCCATCCTTATTTATAGCAAACAATCTATAGTTTGTTCAGGGATGGAGAAATGAAGTTAACCAAAAGACTAAATCACAAAAAACTAATATACCCAGAGTGGGTTTGAAAACAAAAGAAAACGAATTCTTCAGGGATACTTCACAAGTAGTTGATGCGTCTTAGAACTATTTTATCTTCTTCTTATTCTTAGTAAAATATTCATGACTTTGTTTTTTCATCTAGCCAATGTGGGATGGAGATATAAAATAAGTTTAAAGCTTTACAAGATTGTACAATATGTTTAAAGGTTGTAATTACTTAAAATTATATAAAATTTAGGAAAAATTGCATGAAATAATCTCACCTTCCGAAATTGCAAGGGGCAGTCCCACCCTGTCATTATTTTGTAACGAACAGTCCCGCCGTTAAAAAACACTAACGGCGTTAAATCTTGCTGACGTGGCACCACCCCACCACCAACAGCCACCACCCCACCACCAACAGCCACCACCCCCACCACCAACAGCCACCACCGGTCGTCTTCTCCGGCGACCTCCGGTCTTCTCCGGCCACCAGCCACCATCATCTCCGGTCGTCTTCTCCGGCCACCAGCCACCACCATCTCCGGTCGTCTTCTCCGGCCACCAGCCACCAACAAAAATCCAATTAACCAACCACCTTCAAACTAACATATCTTCTTCAAATCTTGAAGAAAATCGATTCCGTAAATTGCTACAAATTCGTGACGACGAGAGGATTCAAACTAGTACCATAGTTGATATGTTTTGATGAGGTTTGAGCATCAAACGAGTATCTCCGACGAACTAAGTTTTTTGTGAAATTAAAATCTTCTCAAATCAACACCAAAACACGTTCTGATTGTTGCAACAGATTTGTGTGATAAAAACGAGTCTATTGGTACCAAATTTATACGATATGGTTGAGTATTTCTCAAATCACCATTGAAGAACTTGGAAGAGCAAGTTATTCGGCCTTTAAAGCTTAACGGAACATATCAAGTATGGTGCTAGATTTGTTCGTCTAGTGGATACGAGTTCAACGCATTTCTCGGATTCGATTTTCGTCAATTTTTGATCAAGATATGCTTGATTGAAGTTGGTTGGTTGTTTTGGGTTTAGTTCGCCGGAAAAATCGCGAGTCATCGGAAAAATCATAGGTCGCCGGAGTACACAGTATTTAACGCCGTTAGTGTTTTTTAACGGAGGGACTATTCGTTGCAAAATAATGACAAGGTGGGACTCCCCCTTGCAATTTCGGAAGGTGGGATTATTATTTACAAACAAGAAAAAATTGGGATTATTTCATACAATTTTTCCTAAAATTTACTATTCATTCAATGCATATTTCTTTCTGTTTCTTAATTCTGGGATACTACATGAGCCATTCACATGCATCTTTACGGATGATTATAATCTATTTACATGAACTCATATTTTCATCGTCAATAAGCCAAGGCGGTATACCATACAAAGGTATACAAATATAAAGAAAATGCTCCTAACCAAAATTTTCAGTTACCACAAATCATTCTAACCGTATGTTGTCAATGAGTTCAACAAATGTCTCTTCTCTGCATGGAAACGTTAAACCTCCCTTTGGATGAGCATAGCCAAACTCCTCTTCTGCAAGATTTAGGAGAGTTTGAAACAAAGGATGTTTAAGATACGATAACGGGACTATAAATCTCGTCATTTTATTTTCACCAACATATACAGCTAAATGGCCTCTAGGTACATCTGTGACTGCTGAAGCGACTGATGATAGGTATCTCCCCATAGCCAGTTTAGTCAGCATGATCTTCGGAAACTTGTATATGCCCATAATTCTCGGTGAAAACTTATCGATACTGATCAGGAGCTAAGAATTTGAAGAGAAGCACAAGGAGTTGAGGGTTCATTGAAACTCAACATCTGTATAGATAGTTCTCTAGTATTAACAGACAATTTCGGAAAGCGGCAATTTCAAGGATATACAAGTACAATATAATCATGTCGTCAAACTCTATGAAAAGTTTCCAACTCCATATCGTACAAGCATCTGTCATATGATCCAAGGAACAAAGATTCTAGCTTGCACATATTAATTTGGTCTTTCCAAAGACAGTCTTTTGATTCTGCAGTTGTTTCCAAAAGATCAGTTGACAATATCATGTATGTTATCTAGGTACATATATATATTCTTGGCCTGCTGGAATTATATAGGCATAAATTACACTACTACAATATAATATTTAGCTGAAAATTAACCCCTTCGTTAATTAATTATGCTTAGTTTGTACCTTAAAGTTTGTTATGGAGCTGTATCAGTTATATGCATATATGCTGGTGAGCCTAATTAAAAAGTCAGATGTTAGGAATTCTTGTTTTCGCTTCTCATTTTATATTTCTATTTTGCTTTATATTTTTTTAATTTATTTCTGGGGTATGCTGCATCTGTTCCATTTATTGAAGCAAAATAATAACTGAAATGATTATAAATTTGTTACATGAACTCATATTTTCATCGTTAATATGCCAAGGTATACCATGAAAAGATATATATAAAGAAAATTGCTGTGTTTTTTTATTTCATATACCTTGAATACTTTCTAAATAGTGTATATAAAGAAAAGTTTGCGCATAAAAAAAATCAATGAACACATAAAACTACTATGCAAGTTCCTTATAGAGAAACTGGCATAGGGATGGTGGTTAGGGGTTTAGGATCCTTGGTTTCACAAATTCAAAACCTGACTTAAAAGGGGTTTCTTCCTGAGTCAAGCCTGGAGTCAGGGGCGGAACTAGAAATTTTTTTAAGGGGTGGCACGAATTTTTTTTGGTTAGAAGAGTTTGGGGGCAACGCCCCCGAAAAATTTTATTTTGAACAAATTGCTTAATAAAATAACACATTATTTTTTTTATATATATGCTTTATTGTAAGAAGTTTTATAAAAGAGAATTGTTAGCTTGGTTGGTGGCACATCTGAATTTAGTTTCTAAATACCGTCAAGACGCAAGTTCGAATCTTGCTTACTCCATTTTTTTCTTAAATAGAACTATATAAAGTTAAAAAGACGTCCAACACGTCCAAACCAAGGTTCGAACACGGGACCTTAACATTATAATATAAGGCGCTTACCGGTTGCTCCCATTGCACATTTGTTAAATACTTTGAAACATTAGTTATTTAACGGGTATCACAAGTATGCTAAAATGTTAAAAACCTAAAATTTTATATTTTTTTCCACTTCACGTACGAGTTTAAGAAGTAGCCCGTGCTACCCCTGGACCCTATAGAGGTCCGCCCCTGCCTGGAGTATCAAATTCACTAATTCAGTATGGACGGTTGCAATCCTGTCTCGGAAAAACTCAATTGGGTATTGGAGATTTAGGGATAGTTCAAAACGCCATTAAGAAAAAGATAAATCTAGTACAAACGACCACGCAAAAATGCCCTTTCGCGGTCTATTTTATTGGTGGGTTATACCGTGGTTGGTAATTCTTTAACAACGATTTTTCAAGGGAAAAATTTTATCGACAGATTTTGCAACAAGAATTTCAGTCGGGGAGTTAGCAAACATTTATGCGACAGAACTTTGTTTGCGACCTCACCTAAAATTAGCGAACGAGAGTGTAGCCAAACCTTTTTGCGATGGAAATGATGACAAAAGTTGTAGCGACCACGACTTTGACTGAAACTATTTTCGACAGAACCTTTTACAATCATTGTCGCGATGAAACCGTTAGTGACCAAAGTTGCGATGAATCTTTTTGCGACTGTCTTAGGACCAAAAAGCATAGCGACTAGTTTTATGTTTTTAAAACCAATTTAGCAACCAAGTTCTGTTTCAAACTTGCCACGAGCTTGTAAAAAATATGTAGAATTTAAAAGTAGTTATACTAGTTTCAATACCCGAAATCAAATAATTAGATTCATAAAACTGTACTCATTTATTATAAAAATATCGAGTTAATTACACAGTTAGTACATGTGGTTTACCCATAGTAACAATCTGGGGTACTAACTTCTAACGTGAGGTCAATTTTGACAATAGTAACAACCAGAGAATTGATTTGGATCGATGAGTTTTAATATGTGGGGTGATGTTAAATTGTCAAAATTGACCTAACGTTTTTGTCACGTGGGGGGGGGGGGCTTGCCGTTAAAAGTTAATCGGCTGTTAGCTTAATACCCCTTAATTATGAAACAAAATTAAAAGTTGCTACCTTATGTTGTTACATCCAGAAGTTAGTACCCCGGGTTGTTATTATGGGTAAACCACATGTACTAACTGTGTAATTAACTCTCCAAACATTTAACATCAAGTACCACCAAAGCCATCTAAAGCTCCAAAGAACATAAAGATGTATGATAAGCAATATCCATACATAGGTACGAAAAAATATATATGAATTGGACTTAAAAAAAATTAACATGTGTAACTAGTTACAGAGGCTTTTTTGGTACTCTCTTTGCTATCGAAAATATAAAACAGAGAAACTCACAACGATGGAGCAAATCGAGAAAAATATAGTTGCAAATGTCAGAATTAATGAGGGACAAAAACTAAAATGAAACGGCAAATTGAATTCCTTCTAAAGAACGTAACAAAGCCTCACAACGATGGAGCAAATCGAGGAACTTGATTCTAATGCGCCTTTACTAGCAGTCATTGAGCTATCTATTTTTTTTAATGATACACATCTCTACATGTATTTTGGTAGTCAAGAGCAAGTTTGTATTTCGGTAGCAAAGATGTGTATCACTAAAATGAAACGGCAAATTGAATTCCTACTAATCTCACTATACTAGTGACACGGTCTTTGCTACTGAAATACAAAATTGCTATCGATGAGCTACTGTCGAAAGACTAACGTTACTATCCATGTACAAAGTTAATACCAAAGTACAAAACTTCCTACTTATGACCTAAGTTTATACCGA
>JBCNJP010012226.1:0-14171 GCA_039602395.1 Deinandra increscens subsp. villosa
CTGGGGCGGCGTCGGCTGTGGTGGTGTGGGTGTCGCCGGCCGAGAGAAGGAGGGAGGGAGTGGTGGTGAGTGTTGGGTGATGGTGGGTATTTATAATGAGGTTGAGTGTTGAGGGATTTCAACATGTGGGTAATTTGAGCAAAATATCTAGATATTTTGTTAACCATAGTTAGGTTAGTGGCTTAACCAAGGTTAGGACATAGGTTAGTTAGATATTTTGTGGGGTCTAGGTAATTAGGTGGTATTAGTTTTATAAAGACTAACAACTTTACCCGGATATTTTATAAAATCACGAAATATAAAAATATAGCGTTTCATAAAATAACCACTAGAAAGTTGACGGGAACTTTGAACGGGCCAAAAATTATAAAATGGTTATTGGGCCGGTATAGTTCGTGTCAGGCCGGTATGCGGGGCTTTCTCCGATTTTCGCGCGGTTTGTTTTGTTATTCACCAAAATTAGTCGGGATTGATACGTTTGAGTTTTAAATAGTCGGTGGACTCGTCGGGTCATGTTTTTGGGCTCGGTTCGTTCGTTTTGTGTTATTGGGCCATGTCGGGCCCAATTCGGTATACGGGCGATTCATACCGAATCGTCATACCGTTTTGGTCGAGACAGGTTCCTAAATTAATTACGAGGCTTCAATATTGATTAACAATTATTGTTTTGGTCGTAAATTAATTATTTAGAAGTTTTAGTTTCATTTATTTTATTTGCTCGCGTACCGCGTTCAGAAAAGAAATAACTGTTTTGATCCGCTTCGAGCTCGAATATTTTATACTATTAAAACTAACTAGAGTTATAAATAAAATGTTCGCTTAAAGACCTTGTCGAGTGTCGGTGTGATTTCTCATGAAACTGTTTCAGTAAAATATAAAAGTCATTTTATATTTTTATTTTTTTGTTATTAAAGTTCCACCGATCTCGTGGTGAACTTTTGATTTTGGTATGGGTTTTGTTCTTCCAGTACAAACGTGGGAATTTGTCAAGGGTGGACGTTTTACGTGCACAATATTTACTAATATCACTACTAGTTCACGTTAGGCACATGTATATACGTATATATATATATATAGTCAAAGTATAGGTTTGACCTGGTATTTTCGGACGGGTTGTCACATCGCGTTTGTAAATTAAATCCTTTTCCGCTGCGTATTAAATTGATTGTTAATTTAATTATCTTGAATTTAATTTACTAATTACTCGTTAAACGATTTATTAATTATTTGTCATAAATAGTTATTCGATTAAAAATTTGACATCACCGAGGACCCGAATACCACTGTCGTAACCCAACAGGGACATCACTCCATCTGAATGGAATGATGCTGGTAAACAGACAATCTTGGAGTGAATGCTCACAAACAGGCTGTTCAGATTTGACATGGGGAGAAAAGCAAATGAATAGGAGAAGAAATCAGTTTTCTTGAAGATTACTAGTATTTTTGAAAGATTTCGAAGACCCTTTATGTACATTTAGTAAGTTATTCGGAAGATTTTGGAAGCATCATCTTACGGGGGAGATTGTAAGGAATTATTTCTCCTGAAGAAATGATGCTGATCAGCTTAAGATAAGTTATCTAGGAAGGAATAGAAGACCCGAGATAAGTTATCTCAGAAGGAAAAACTGCCCGAGATAACTTATAGTTATCTCGGAAGGCATTTTATCTCGGGATCACAGTTTTATCTCGGACAGTGGATGTGCCCGAGATAACTCAAGTTACCTCAGTAAGGCGAGTTATCTCGGAAAACAACTTGACTACCTCCACTTTTCTCTGACATATATGATCCTCTTTATCCCGCTCTTCTCCTGACAAGAGGCTGACACTTTATCTTCTAGACTAGTTTAATATTATTCTAGTTCATGTATCTTTACTTGACGGTCTAAATGATCGTTAGAGGAATCAAGGGCTCTCTTTGATTCCTTAGGCACTATAAATAGACACTTGTAATCTGTTAATCTCAAGTGTGTGTAAATCACTCACATATGTACTTCGAATCATCAAGTTACAATATATTGCCCAGTTTTATTCATATCAATGTTATGCTTGATTTGCATTCGATCTCATCTCATTTTACTCTAAACAGAGCATAAGAATTAACTTGTATTCGCTGGTTAATTCTAAGTAAAAATATTGTAATTGGTTAAAAATCTGTATCCAGATTTCGATCCTACAGTCAAACCAGAGGGTACTGGTCGTAAGGCGAGTAAAAATGTAGATCTTTCCGAGACGGTCGTTTTGGTTGGTATTGGTCTCCGTAACTCAAAACAGAACTCAAGTTACGTCAGTTTTAGTGAACACCACTTTTCTTCTCACCGAACCAAAACAAACATCCCCCGAACCAAAAAGTCAAGCGAACCAAATTAGTCAACAGCGAACCAGAAATTCTTAGCAGACCAAGTATTTCTAGCGAAGCAACTCTTTGAAGCGAACCAAAAGTAATTCAGCGAACCAAAAGATCTCAGCGAACCAAGCTAACTGGTGAACCAATGGTCAGATGAAATAATCGTCACGAACCAACGTTGAATATTGCCTAGCGAACCATCAAGAACATTCAACCAACGGACCAAATACCTAGCGAACCAGTATGAGTTTTGTCTAGAGAATCGTCACACTCATTTAGCGAACCAATATATTTATCCGACGAACCAACCTATATTTTTTTTATTTTTGCTAATTTGAATGTTTTGGACTATGAATTGCAGGAGTAAGCAAGAAAAACAAACTAGAAATGATTTAAAATCAGATTTGACACATAAAACACTCAGAAGTGAGAAAAAATGATGAAAAAGCAAAGAACCCCACTTTCTCCAACTAAAAATCTCGAAAACTCAAAGAATTCGATAAGTAAAAACAACATTTTGCTCTGATACCAACTGTAAGAGTGTTAAGCGTGAGTCGTTTACTGATCGGGCTGAATTCGAGATGACAAAGAGGTAAATATAAAGCTTTGTTTATTGAATCACACAAGAAACAATGTTACAAAGCCCTAGTTCTTCCTCACTCTAAAACACACACAAAATTGACACAATGACTCAGAAGCTTAGAAGCTACAAAGTGAGTCAACCTATTTATACTAAATCACTAACCAGCGAACCAACCAACTAACCATTGGTTCGCTGACAACTAACCAACTAGCTAAACATTGGTTCGCTGGCAACTAACTAGCTAACCATTGGTTACACCCTTGGTAAGTTGACACCTACACTCAACATAAACCAGACTTCTGATACAACACATGAGACACTCTGACGCATAGGATTATGCTCTTACACCCCCATAGTTTACTAACTTTTTAAGTTAGGGTATATTTAAAGGAATTCTCACTTAAGAACTTTAGTCCCCTACTCTTTTAAGTTAGAATAATCACATAACATCAAGAACTCCTTCTCAACCAATAAAACTACAACTATAAAATATTATTTCGTTAAATACTATTTTAAATGAAATAACTCACTTTGTGACGAAAAATATTAGTATATTTTATAAATATACAATTCAAAAAGTCGGTGTTGTCTTTATATGTTACTGTTCACCTAAACTTTCATTGAAATATTCAGATGATGCCATGAAATATTCAAATTCAAACGACGTAATGAGTTGACACCCATCACATACGTATCTTCATCCCTTTACATTCTTCAAGTTCATATTCATTTAACTTCTCTCATACAACCGATACGAGAGTTTCTTTTCACCTGTCGTCTCCTCTTAATCATTTTTCATCTCATATAAATCAGATATCGTCTCCTCTATTCTTTGGCTCCTGAAAACCCAATCTCTCGCAGAAGACAATCTCTCTCCCTATAAGTTCACTGACAGATCTTACTACTGCATGAATCGATCACAACGATTACAACGAATGTAAATAAAGCTTTTCTTTATTGATTTCACTTAGAGAATACAAAGAGTTCTAGAGAGAGAGACACACACACTCAAATACACACAGTTAAGATGACTCAAATGACAAAACTAGACAACTCTCACTAACGCGAACTATTTATAGTAACCATTAAGTCAGCGTACCAACCAACATACCATTGGTACGTTGGCTCCGTACCAACTGGTATGGTCCATGGTACGTAGACCCTAAGACTCACACAAACACGCTCTGATCTAGATACAATACACGAGACACATTGTAGCATAGAAATATGCTATAACAAAATCCCCCTTAACGTATAGTGTATCTATGCTAACTAAACTTCAGTCTTCAATCTTCAGCATTACTGCATCCAATCTTCAACTTGACATTTCTTGTCAGGAACAGAGCTTGCATGGCTGGATCAGAACTCGAACAACCTTTGAACTTCAAGATCCACTTGTGAAATATACTTCATACTCCCCCTTTCACCATGCTTGAGTCTTGTCACACCGAACCTGCAATCTCAGAAGAAAGAAACACGAATTTCTTTGCTTTTGAATATTAATTTAATCTTGGCGCAAAACTTCTCTTCGAGAATCCAAGATATAGTTTTGAAATCATAATTTTGTATCTTGTATCGATCGGTCGAAAACAAATAAGAAACAAAATCTTTTTGGCATTTTTGAAACTTTACATCAAAACACACCGAAAATCTTTTTAATTTTTCTAAGTTTATGCTAAAATGCACCTAAAATCTTTTTGGAATTTTCAAATATGAAACATAAATGCAATACTGGATCAGACACTGTTTTTGTCTTTTGCGAGAAATATCACAACTTGGGATCATATTGGTCATGACATGCTGAACTACACTTCAATTTCAATTACTTCAGCACACAAGTCATGTCAATTGCTGGTATAATTTGTCCATCTTAAACTCAGGCACAATCATACTCATAACATCTAGATATGTTATTGTATTGATTAGATTTGCTTTGACCAGCGTACCTCACACTATCAGACATACTCAGATATGTATTTGCTTATCACACTTTGTGACTTCACTTGTGATTTAACACATAGTGATTGTATTTATGATATCGTTAACTGTGTTCCATGCAAAAAGAAATAAGAACGTTAAATCGTCTACCTTAAGGTCGATCTTTCGATACGCAGGTAAGGCCTCAGATTTAACAAAGTAAGAAAATAAAAGCAAGTTGAAATTGTATAATTTAACAACAATTAGGTCGGTACTTGTGGACACGCAGAGAAAGTCCGATGAATTATACGAAACACCAAAGCAATAAAGCAGAACGTCAAACGAACAACAATCAGTCGATCTTTCGATACGCAAAGAAAGTCCGATATGTTTGACAAAATAAAGAAAATCAAACAAGTTTAAATCTTTACAAAATGAACACATGTTTACACAGTGACTTCTCATTTTCTTTTCACACGTCTTTTCAATATCTTGAGATATATGCTTCAAGATGTTGTCCACTTGGTCAAGCATTAGTATTTAATGTATATATCACATCTGAATACTTTCTGATTTAATGCCGAGCCTACCAAGCACATCGAGCAATGATCTTATGGCTTTTTCATCTATTTTATCCATGAGTCAGACAGGTATGCCAATGTACCATAATTTCCTAATTATGTCGGATACAATTTCTCATTTTTCAATGTTTTTGTATTCTTGTGTTTTTCTCCCCCTTAAAATGAAATCTCTATTTTTGGATTTTTCATTTTAACAAAAACACAAAGACACTATTTTTGGTTTTTCACTTTTCTCCTCCTAAACTACATACGAAATGTAAAAGAAAGAAAATTAACCAATCGATACTGATACCTTTCAGTTTTTAGCGTTCAAAAAAACTTTCTGTTTTGTAAGATGAATCATTGAATTTAAGTTGCGCAGGAAACTCCACCATCAGCAACTACTTGAAGCGTGAACTTCACAATCACCGACAGGTCTTCTTGAAGGAACCTGCACACTGGATTTAAATGATTAGCATTCAAAGGACCCGAAGCACACAGCTTCTGGTCGACCAGTGTCTTCCACAAAATCATTTGCAGCCGTGCTGACCACCTTAGGTCGCCACTGCATTTTTGCTTTTTCAGTTTTAACTGAGTCATCGTCCTGTGATGAACCACCAACACTTGAATCAAATTTGAAAAATTGTTTCTTCTTAGATTTAGTTTTGGAAGGTGTTGACTCAGTAAAAATTCTGCCTGATTCATCAATAAATGTGATAGATTTGTTAGAAAATGTTCTTTTGACAGTTTCAGGACAATCCTGTGCCATGTGTCCCTTTCGGCAATATTGATAGCACAAACGATATGATCGCTTAGATTGTGGTTTGCCCTGAATTGTATGACATCTATCATCAGACTCAGAACTATCATAATAATCATCAAAGACTTGAAACCTATTCGCATGCACCCATTTGGAAGTAGGACTTCGAGGTGTTGAATTTGATCCAGACGATGAAAATTCTTTCGAAGAACTTTCAGATGAATCCTTCTTCTTTTGTTTTCCCCCGAATCCCTTCTCCATGGTTGAAATGAATACCTGAGCCAAATGATAGATTTGTTCTAAGACTTGTGTCTTTCTTTTCTTTTGGAGCTTTCTTGGACACATTCTTCTCTTTCTTCTCAAATTTCTTACCCCCACTACCCAAACCTGGACCTTTGTAACCTGGTAGCTTTGATAAGTCAACTTGAGAACTCGAAGAACCAGTTTTAGCAGCTTGATTGAATGAAGCTTTAATATCCTTTAATTTGTTAGCTTCGACCAACTTTGCAGCAACATTTTCTTCATTCAACTGCTTTTCATCTTTTTCAACCTGTTTTCCAGTAGAAATAACTCCCTCCTCTGAAATAAACCCACCAGAAACAAACTTAGAAATAGATTTATCAACCAAACTTTCCTCCTTCTCCACTTTCTTGTTAGATTGAGACTTTTTCTTTTTGTCAGATGTTGCAGAAACAAACTCAGAATAATCACCATTTGCATCAGAAGAATTCAGATCAGCTAAAGGATCAGATTGAATAACCGGATGTGGAATCTGATTATATTCTTCACTTCCAAATACTTTCTTGAAATTCTCATCATTGCACAAGTAGCTTGTGAATGAATGTGAATTCTTCAGATTATTCAACTGCCGTTTAAGATCTAACACTTCAACATTCAAATCGGATATTTTCTTCTGTGCTTCACCCAACGCCTTTTCTGAATCAATTAATTGTTCCGAAGCTCTATTGCACAAAAACTTTTCTTGTCTCATCTGATCATGTGCATCATACACTTCTTGTGTCACTTTATCACATGCCCTTTATAAATTTCAACATTCCTTGTCAACAATTTCTTGTCTTGTGTCAAGCTTGTGACTTTATCGAGTAATTTTGAATGTTCCATTTGACGATCATTCTCCTTAGCAATAACTTCATCATGAACTTTCTGAAGTTCATCATATGATTGCTGAAGCAAGTCCAATTTGGCTTTTGACTTGTTAAACAAAGCATCAAAATCTCCAATTACATCATTTGCTTCACTCTCCCATTTTGCAGCATTTTTAACTAATTCTGTATTTTCATTTTGTAACTTCAAAATTTGTTCTTTGTCTTCAACGACTATCCCATCCAATCTCTTCTGATACTCTACAAACTCTTCCATTAAAACATTCTTTTCCTTGACTAATTTCTCATTTACCTTGAGAATCTCATCAGAATCTTCACACTTCTTCTTGTAACTATCTAACTCATCTTCCTTTTTCTTCCTTTCAACAATCAACCCTTCTTTTTCTTGAACCAATTCCCGAATCTTTCTATCCTTTTTAGCACAAAATTCACAAGTTGATTCATACCCACTAACTTCAGAATCAGAATCACTTGACTCCACTTGCACAGTAGCTATAAAAGCAGATTCATCTGGAAAATCTTTAGACCAATCATAACCTTCTTCAGTTTGAGATATCATAGCTTTAACTTCTTTATTGTGATCATGCTTATCCGAAGTACACGTTTCAGATGATGATTGATTGCATTCACGAGCAAAATGTCCGAATTTGGAACACTTGAAACATTTAAGCTTTGACTTATCTAATCCAAGTTTTTCTCCTTGAATAATAGATTTCTTTCCATGTTTCTTCATAAATCTTCTTCCTCTTTCGACTAGCATAGCAAACTGCCAATCCAAATCTAGACTTATGCAACTGATCATCATCCATCTGAGTTAAGTCGTCTGCAAACAAACCAGATTTACCGATTTGGCTAAAAATTGACCCAGAAGAAGATGATATGAAAGCAGAAAACAATGCAGCTAAATCTTCTGCTGTTTGAACAAGAATAGATTTGTTTGTTGATTTCTCAGGAATAGTAAAACTGCAACCTGGAGAATAACCAGAATTTTCAGTCTTTCTAGCAAGAAGAGCTGTTGGAGCAGGATTTAGAATTGAGCTAACACTTGACTTAGCTTTAGCATTCATGATAGCAGAATTCTCTCCAAAATATAATTCAGGATTCTGAACAACATGACTTGCTGACTTTTTCACAATCATTTCCATTTCACGAGCTTGTAATTTGCTTGTCAATTGATTGAATGTCCAACCTGAGTAGCTTGGATCATTAGTCAACATCATAACATAATTTTCCCATTTATCAGGTAAGGCTTCCAGAAACTTCTCTTTTAATTCATCATTCTCTTTTGTAACTTGCACAACTTCAAGTTCGTTTATTAAATGTGAAAATCTGGCAATCAAGTCTGAAAATTTCTCATTCTCGCAATGTCCAAAATTATCAAATTCCTTCTTCAAAACTTTCTTTCGGGTCTTCTTATATTTGCTCATTACCCTCACATCTTTCTGCAATAGCATCCCACAATTCCTTAGAAGTTGTGTAATTCTTAAATTGATGCATCAAGTCTTTAGGTAAAGCCATTGTAAGAAAGCTATAAGTTTTCTTCTCTCTTGCAAACAATTTCCTTTCATCAGAATGAAAATCACTAATCATCTTTGGCTTTCTAGGACTTATCATCGGATACTCATATTCCTTTTCAATCGGAATCCAACAATCAACATCTTGAGAAAATATGTACGATTCAAATCGTTTCTTCCAATTATTGATAATCCTGTAATTTTAGCAACTTGGAAACTTTCCGAGTTGTTCCTATTTCGTTATCATAGTTCATCATAGTTTGCACTGAAGTCTGAGCAGCTGAAAATGCTTGAAAATCGCTCATTTTAAAGTTAAAAATCAAACGTCAAAACTTCGAACTCAAAGACGGAGGTCTTAGAAGCGGATTTTGGGGGTCAAAACGGAGGGTACTAGCCGTTAGGCGAGTAAAAGTGCAGATCTCGTCGAGACAGTCGTTTTGGCTGGTATTAGCTTCCGTAACTCCAAATGGTTCTCAAGTTACGTCAGTTTTAGTGAACGTCACTAATCTGCCAGCGTACCAAAACTACCTTCAACGTACCAAAATATCGACTTCCGTACCAAAAACCTTCATCGGACCAGCAACGTACCAACTATCTTTAACGTACCAAGGAATGGACCAAACCAAGTCGACGTACTAGAATTGACAGCATACCACCTTGGTACGGCGTAACTGCCTGCGTACCAACAAGTAACTGTCACGTACCACCGTTGAAGATTGTCTTCCGTACCAACACTCAGCATACCAGAAATCTATGAAAATTACCTAGCGTACCAAGTGGCATACCAATGGATCATCCGGCGTACCATCGAATTCATCCAGCGTACCAACACCGATTCGACCGATTTTTGCGAATTTTGACAATTTGGACTGAAATTTGGAACAGTAAGCAAGGAAAACACATCAGGAATTTTCAGAAATTAGTTTTAGCACCAGAAACACTCGGAATTAAGAAAAATTGATGAAAAACCAAAGAAACCCCAACTTTCTCTCACTAGAAATCCAAAAGAATCAATCAAAACACAGCAGTAGAGCAACCTGGATTGCTCTGATACCACTTGTAAGTACACTGATGGATCTTACTACTGCATGAATCGATCACAAAGATTACAATGAATGTAAATAAAGTTTTGCTTTATTGATTTCACTTAGAGAATACAAAGAGTTCTAGAGAGAGAGAGACACACTCAAATACACACAGTTAAGATGACTCAAATGACAGAACTAAACAACTCTCTCTAACACGAACTATTTATAGTAAACATTAAGTCAGCGTACCAACCAACATACCATTGGTATGTTGGCTCCGTACCAACTGGCACGGTCCATGATACGTAGACCCTAAGACTTACACAAACACGCTCTGATCTAGATACAATACACGAGACACATTGTAGCATAAAATATGCCCTAACACTCCCCGAAACATGAAATGAGATCAGGTTATTGCTCCGTTTTTATGGACAGGCGACAATCTTTTCTATATGTGTTTTGGGTGATATAAATAGTATCTTGCGGTGCTTTATCGTCGTTTATCGATTTGTATTTGGGCCTTTGTGGTGATGTCAGATCTGTTTTTGTTTGTTGATTTCTTCATTTGTGAGAGCTTTATTACTCTTCGATATGAGATGTGTTTCTATTGTTTTTAACGCCTCCAATTAGAGAGGAAACCGACTCTCCAAATTGTATATTTATATAATATAACTAGAAATTGACCCGTCCGCGCGTTGCGGCGGGTTAATTTTTTGTGTGTGTATATGGTCTGTTGCAATGTTAGTTATAGTCATATTGGTTTCATGTTTACTTTTAATAGTTGTGCCACTATTTGTTTACAAAATGTACGGATTTAGTGCTTGGCTACCTTTTACAAAAGGTAAGTGCTAGGGAAGTACCATGAGTTGCTATCCATCGTGTTCTATTGTTGTTCTACAAAAGAGTGGTGTTGTGGCTTCATACTCTAGTTAGTCATTAACTATACACTTTTTACCTAGCTTCATATATCTTATAAATAATGAATTAGAATGTGTTTTGATCTACTGTAACTATTAAACTTGCAACAAAATACTTATTCCCTTCATCTTAAATCAAAAAGTAGCTAATAATAGGGTAAAAGAAATAGGAACCAAACCTTCCAAAGACGGCTTCTAAGAAAGGAGCAATCCAACTCTCCACTGTAGAAAAATGAATAAGAACCGATGAATAGAAATCACACCAATCAATATAGAAAATGGATACTGTTAGTGATCTCATTGTATTTAACACATTTTAGTCAACAATCATGCAAAGTGAATGAATCAATTGCATTATCTAAGAGACACCACATCCAATGGATAATCCTCCTTAACCAATAGCCTACAATAATAAAAACTGATATAGAAAATGGATACTATCAATGATCTTCAACTAATAGCCTACAATGTCACTTAATGAAAACCATATTCACTATGATAAAAAGATGCAACCAACACCGTCTTTCTTGCTATTAATAATGAATCTAACACTGAAACAACCATAATGCACAATTAGAATAAACTGTTAAGAAGTAATTCAATCTGTAACATAGCGGTAAAAAACGTCAAAACAAAAGAAATTGAAAGAAATCTCGACTAAAATTGACATGCATCAACTGACTTGAAGGATGAATGAAACAGAATAACTCAATAACAAATACAAAGACGAATTAAGTAGTAGAAATCAGAATCTAAAAGCCCTAAAATTACAGTAACAAAATCACATGGAGTTTACCGTTCCAACATAGACGAACAAAGAGAACAAAAGCCTAAAAAAGAACGACAGAAGAAGCGTACCTGATTGCAATCGAAGGAAGAGCACTCGGAATGGAAGCACGAAGAGAACCAGAGAAAGAAAAGTGCAAGATTGCAACGACAGTAAAAGGGAAAAACAAAAAAAATACGTGTACACGCTACATGAAAATAAACAAAAAAAAAACAAAGAACACGATGCTAACACGTGTTAGCTGGGTCACGTAATAAACGAAAAAAATAACAAAAAAGACAGGCCTCCAGATTCGAAACCGAGACCTCTATAATAAAAGTCAAGCAACTAACCAACCAAGCTAAAACAAATACAATTAACAAAACAAAAATAATATATTTAACAAAGAAAAAACATTGAAAGGGAAAAATATATTAAACAAACATGGCCAAATGGCATAAAGCCATTGACCAAAATATCAACGTGTAATTCCCCTATTGGCCTAAACTTAATAGTAAACAAACTCACAAAAAACTTTGTGATTTGTATATATATATATAATTCGTTTCTAATATGTTTATTGCCCCCAATTGTCATGCCTTGGTTTAGATTGTATCTCTACGCCGCTGATTTTAATCTTTGATTTGGTTTACTGTCTTACTGATTTATATTTGGGGTTTGCAATGATGTCAGATATGTTTTCAAGGCAATGATTGTAGTGGTGCTGGTGTTTGGCGATTTTCGAATTTGTGAAAGCTTCGTTACTCCTTGATAAATTGAGCCTATAAGGAGATGATTGTGTGGCTAATTCTTATTACTGTGTGATCCTAAAATAGTTAGCTTTGTTTCATTCGGCTTTCTAGATATGGACCAAGAAATATGTTTGAATTCTGTTTGGATGGTTCGCTAGGGTTTCTAACGTTGATGATGTGATTCCGATGGTCATTCAAATCTTATTATTTGGATGCGGATGGAATATGTGCATGTTTTCTAAGAGTTGTTTGGTGTTGGCTGTAACTGTTTGTTCGAAAGTGGGTTTTGATATAGTTTTCTATATGCTGCGGTAGTTGTTGTGTTAACATTGGCAAGGCAATTTGAATTTTTTCTAGCCATATATGTTCTTCTCTACACTTTGATCTAAGCTATTTGTTGTGTGCTTACACTTCTTAGTTAAAAGCGCGCCCTTTTCTTTCCCAAGATCAATTACAACTGTTCTTTCCTCTCTGGGTTTATTTGGTAGTGCAGTTTATCATAAACAAATGTATTGAGTTGATGTCATTTGAGAAGGCACTAGACATTAAAGTATAATCTAATCTGAGCCAAATTTGGAGTTATTTATTTATTTTTTGGGCAAAAGACTGGCATGATTTGCCATTTTATGTTTACATATTGTCTATTTTAGATACCGACCTTACTTTATGTTACAATGACAGGTTTATAAACATGTTTAGAGAGAACTAAACATTGTATTATCATTGTACATTAACGTGAGGATTGACGATGATCTGCTAAGTTGAATTTTGTAATTGTGAATCGTTTGTATGGATTAGTGTGGTAGTGTTAATTACTATTTTCTCTTCTAACAAATAGATATACATAAACTTGAAACAGACTCATACAATGCCAAACAAAAAATAATGAAAATGAACTTGATTTCTCTTCACTTATTTCGTTGGCGAACTCCATCGCACTTATAGTTTTATGGGTGTACTATTACATACACTTTAGCCAACTTTGATTTTTTACTCGGCAAAAAAAAAAAATAGCAGTTTTGTTATGTCGATATGTCGATAGTTTTTCTAACACGACGAATACTACATGATTTTCTAACATAACGAATACCCAACGATGACACACGGACTCCCGTTGCGAAGCACGAGATAATGCCTTGATTGTGTGTGTGTGTATATATATATATATATATATATATATATATATATATATATATGGGTGAGGTTCATTGTAGACACTTTCGCATGTGAAATAGCACACTTTCACATGTGAAAGTTTGTGAATAATGAGAAAAAGGAAAAAAATGGAAAAAGAAATTAATCACAACCATTAGATCAAGAGATCTAATGGTGAAAAAGGGTGTCTACCTGTCTACACTTATGGGGGTGTCTACAATGAACTTTTCACTATATATATATATATATATATATATATATATATATATATATATATATAGGGAAGGGTTCTGTGTAGACCCTTTCGGTTTTATAGACCCCGTAGACCCCAAATCTGACCATTGGATCAATTTTTTGTGTTTTAACACGGAGGGGCACAATCGTCATTATGAAAAAAATAATAAAACTCGCGCTGATTTCCTTTTCTTCCTCATTGACGCTACCAGACATTCCCGTTAACTGAAAACCCTAGATTTTGGGGGATTTTTCCGATTTCCTCCGAGATCTACCACCATTCCGAAAACCGATCAACCAAAATGGACATCAGAGAAGAATACGCTCTGGCAAATGAAGATAAACAAACTCCTTCGATGTTTAAACGGTTAGCATCTGTCATCGGAATAGGAAAAACTTCTTCTTCGACGGTCAAAACATCAAAAACAGATGAAAAAATAGAAGGTAAATCAGTTTCTAGGGTTTTATAATTTTAACAATATTTAAGTGATTATCATATGAAAAATCTCTT
>JBCNJP010012227.1:0-14169 GCA_039602395.1 Deinandra increscens subsp. villosa
TCGCCATCGGGAGAGGGATGCCCTAGGAAATTAGATAACTTGCTAATCCTTGTCAGTCACAGTAATTAGTGGTAGCTCCTGCTAGCCTAGGGTGCCTTAGATTGTTTCGAGGGTGGTTACGTTTAGTTTAGGTTGGATGTACCCATAAGGTGAACTCCCATTCGAGCGTTAGGATTGTCAGCTAGGAAGGACTTAAAAGGTGAACTAGCCACCATCAGATCTGTCGTGACCGATTAAAGTTTTCAGTAGTGATTAGGATTCCGAGTCTAGGTGGCATCTTTCTCTGTTTCTGAAGGTCGTCCTCAGGTTTCCTACTTCTCGTTTGTTGGTTGCGTTGTTTCATTAAGTTAGTTAATTAAGACTTAAAATTCCAAAAAACCCAAAAATTCTCAGTATTTCCATTTCTTAGGTCTAAGTTGAGTCTTGTTCATTAGAGTGTCCTAGGTTCGATAATCCGGTCTTACCATAGCTTTACTGCGATTTGACAGGTTCACTGCCTTAGGGTTCGGTTCGGTTTAGGTTATTTCGATAAAATTAGGTGTGTCTTAGGTCTAGGTTTTAGGTCCATTTTGTTAGTGTTTTTAGTGTCGTTCCGAGTACATCACCCATCACCTTATTTGTTTATAAAAACTTTCACCACCTTTGTAGTTCTTATAAAATATGTTCACCACTAATTTTGTTACTTGGGAACTTTTATAAAAACAAGTCAAGATCTCCTAGTACTTGTGGTATGTATATAAAACAAAGTCACCTACAAATTTTGTTAGTAAAGTAATTAGTCTTTTAATTAATTAAACAGAAGCCTAAAAGAGGCTAGATCACATTCCCATCCATTAGTTGTCATTGTACTAAACCACCATGGACCAAAGGTTTAGACACTAGGTATTACACCCTAAACCACCCATAAGTACACTACCTCCCCACCTCATAACACCACACCTCCACTCTTTCTTCCTCCCCTTTCTTCGGCTAAGGAGAACCGTCACCACCACCACCTCCCTAGGCCGCCGCCGGCCACCTCCCGACAACCACCACCACGAACCATCGCCACCTTCACCGAGCGCCACCACCACAGCCCCAACACCGTAAAACCAAAGCCACAACCACCTCCATTTTAATTCTTTTTGCTTGAAGATTTAAGGTGTTCAAGTGGGAGTCTCCAACAATCAAGAACTCTTGAGTTTTTAGCATTTTCACACCTCTTATTTCATTTCTTTTATCAACCAAGTGAACCCGAGTCTTGATGAACTTCCAAAAACCCAATGATGAACATGAAGATAAAATAAACTTAAAATGATGAACTCTAACTTGTTAATCTTGTTGTTTTAATTAGTTTTTTTGGATCAAAGTTCTTGTGAGGTTCATGGAATATAACTTGTCACAAATGGGTTGATGATTTAAGAATCTATAAATGTTGCCTATAAAATATCATGTATAAGTAATTTTGATCCATATTTATTTTCTTTACATACATAAATGTTGTTATGTTAGTAAGAACAAGACTCATCAAGATGGATAAACATGATGAATCTTACTAAAATGTGTTATGTAATAAACATATTAGTAACATAAAAGACTTATTATAAATTTGTACCGATGACATATATATTTTGATGTCACATTTGATTAGTATTTGGCTAACTATAAATAATGTGGACAAAATCCCTACAAGTAACATTGCTAGACATATTATTGATAAGAAGTTGGATTCAAATATATATGAAGAAAACAAGGACTTTTGACTAAAATTAGAAACAAAAGAGATGGATAAAAATGTAACATTTGATTTATGATACTTCATTTATGCAACTTGGGATATATGGCAGTCTTGGACATGTTATTTATGATGGAATATATGTTGAGCCATTTTGATAACGACCAGGAAGTTTGGATTTGGAAAGTTGTCAAAAGGGGTACTTTTTATAATATAAAAACATAAGGTTTTTTTTGACAAAAATTAGCAACAAAAGTCAGAATTGACTTTAGAACTATTTGTATAAAAGTAGACTATTTTCGTAAACCATAATGACTAAAACAAAGAAACGTTGCGTTGGGAAGAAACCGGGTCAAAACGGGTCTATACGCAACGAGAAAACACGATTTTGGTAAAGTAAGTCCAAACTAATTGAACCAATGTTTTTAAACTTTAAAGTAACTATTTTATTAATTATAAATAATTGTCAAAACATTTTGGATACTTCTTGTGTCTTTAAAACGAGGTGCATAAACGAAATCGGATAAAAACACCCAATAACGGTTAAACCGGCAAATTTATTTCTAAAATGCAAAATCTATCTTTTTAGAAATATTGAAAGTTTTGGAATATTAATTAGTGGAATACTAAATTATTTTCAAAAGAAAAATATTTATACGCGTATAGATATTGCGTATTGAAAATATGCATGTTATAAGCATTTAAATAATAAAAGCCTTATTATTTAATAATGTTCAAGACTTGATTGTTATTATATATTTTCATGATCATAAATCTGTGATGCCCACACCCAGACTTGACACCAGGAGGGGTCACACAGCAAATTTACTCATGAACACATGGTACAATAGAGATAACTAAGTAGCGAAAATTAAAGAACTATTCATTTATTTATAAGCCAAGTACAACAGTAAGGAGGGCAACAACATTCCACAACAACTAGATCTTATCTATGTCTATGCCAGTCTACTACCGAGTCCTTCCTGATAGCTTGTCACACCTAGATCTGCCCTCACCAGAGCCCTTTCCTTGCTACCTTAAACATCGTCATCACCTGACATACATATGTTTTTAAAGGTCAGCTTACGCTGCTGAGTTCTACATTTTTCAGAAACGTTACCTTTGTCTCGAAAGTTTATTCCAACGCTTGGGCCTAACGACCCCCTTTTATCAAACATTTATCAAGTATAAAACATAACAGAATTATACTAGTAACTTTAAAACCATTATCCTTTAACAACAATTTATCAGGTATAAAACGTAACAAAATTATACCAAAATATAACCTTTAAACATTTATCAGGTATAAGACATAACAGAGTTACACCAAAAACATTTAACCATTATCCTTTAAACTATTTAATCCATTTAACCATTTAACCGTTTAACCACTTAACAGGTATAAACATAACAGTATTATACCAAAACATAACCTTTAAATCATATTAAAAACCATTTAGTACTCAAAGTACTTTGGGTATCCTAGACCCTTCCTTGTGCAAATAATCATTAGGTATAAAACATAAAAGAGTTATACAAAATATTATAAGCAGTCATTTATTTACTAAGCATTGTCTATTGGAACCACGTTAGTTCCTCAGGCAACCGTCGCCACCCGAATACCATTTCAAGATTAGAGCAGCCGTCGCTACCTCGGAGAACCGTCATTCCCCGCTTTTAGTTGTACAACCACCATTTCCCCTTTTCACTTAGACAATATTTGCTTAGATTAAAACCTTTTCAACCTTTTCAAAAGTCCATTGTAAATGAACCATTTTACCTTTCGGACCTCATAAGCCTTTCTCTACCTTTTCAAAAAGTCCATTTTAAATACCTTTGTAATTGGACTTATAACCTTTTCAACACCGGTCCATCACCCGTATATGGATGGAATAAGCGTTTTATAAATATAATGTTATTGGTCTTGTTAAACCATAGTGAAACCTACACTGGACTGAATCTATAACATCTCCTATTGTATTACGGGTGTTTATATATAGGAAGTACCGCAACGTATCCACCACACCTTAAATACAAACGGATATGATATAGAATCATCCCAGTGTAGATTACATCTTACAATCACAACAAGGCCAATAAGATTATATTTACCCGACACTTATTCACATACGCAAGCTTAGACCAAACCTTTACATTTTCCATTTCTCAAAACTTTATTTAAAAGTTTCATCCTTTATATTACCCGTTTATTATAACCTTCCTGAAAACAATTTATAACAGGTAATCATCATTTATAAACAGTTATAGGCCTTAAAACATTTCACGTATGTGTATCGGCACAAAACATGTAAAAGGCATTTTAACGCATTTCCTATAACATTTCCCATGTATATCATTCCTAAAGCAGTTTAGGAGTTTAACAGTTTAGGACATTTCACTCGTAACTATTATCACAACCTTTTCACGTATATTTCAAATCAACAGCCATTTAACAGTTTAATACTGTAAGACATTTCATCAATAATCATTTTCATAACCTTTCACGTATATATCAGTCAAAAACCTTTTAACAGTTCTAACAGTTAAAATAGGCAATATTTCAGTTATAAACCATTTGAAGATATTTTCATAACATTTGTATGTATATCAGCCCGAAAACATTTAAAAACATTTAAAACTGGGCTCATAGAACTCACCTTATTCTCTTAAGCAGTTAATTCAGGCAAAACATCCGCTATGCCTTCCAATTAAACCTAATTGTGTATTGTATGGCGTTAACGCAAGCTTTAATATACTAAAAACTTCCTATGTTTATTTTAACATCTTATTATCTTAATAATATTCATTTATTAAGTTTATTCCTCTTTAAAGGTCAAAATGACCAAAATTCCTTTTAGGCAGTTATCATTTTCTTCTAACGAAAGCGATGTGCGCTACGTGTGAGTATGCCAGGTCCCAGTTGGGATTTATGCAACACCCCTGCTTTGCCAGAAACCTCAATATACAGACGCTTAACCTTCCGGTCCGCACGAACGTCTAAATATCCAATTAACTCGGTATCTTTAAGTACATTTACTCATTTATCCATTTTAACTTCATATATACTTATTATATAAATGAAACATGTTACTATACCAAAAATCAAGTCCCCATACCCTCCGGATTATTTTATATTAAATAATCTTATTCTGAAACCCTAATTTTCCGTTTTTTTTTATTCCTTTATCAAAACTCATTTTTATTTCAAAACCAACTTAGGGGATTATCCACTATAACATTACATATATATAATTTAAAATATCAAAGCTTAATTCAACACCATTTACACAATTTGGGCAGAACAACGTTACGAAAACCCTAATTTTGACCCGTTAACAAAACCTTTCACCAAAACTTTTCCATTTATTGTAAGATAAACTTAGTGATTTCTTAAAACACATCATTTTAGGATTACTTACAAATATTCAGACCCTAATTCCAACCCGATGACCCGATTTTAACAAAACAAGCTCAGGAACCCTAATTTTAACGCATTTTTAGAAACCTGACAAAACGATAATATTTTCAAAAACGGAGATAGGTTATTGTTAAGAAGGGTTGGGTTCTATAGAAAACCAATATTTTGCAAAAAACCAATATTTTGCAAAAAACCAAGAAAAAATTTATTTTTTTAAACGTTTTTTATATGTTTCTTTCATCATTTTAAGAATACTGGAAAAAGAAAAAACTTTAAAAACATTTTCAAGTTTTTTTAAAAAATAAAATAAAATTCATATATTAGTTTAAAATTAATAAGCACTATGCAACACTAATATAAAATTAGTTTATGAATGCCAATTCTTTGTTTTTTATATTATTCGCATAAACCACATCCATATTTAAGTTAAGTTTCTTTTTTTAAGTAGTTTTAATTATAATGCATTATGCTATACTATTAGTACTATTGCATGATGCACTAATAAAAATCACTAAACTTTTTATTTTCAAATTTTTTTCCCCATAAATAAAGCTAATAAAATTATAGACTTTTTGGTGAAATTCTTTTTAAAAATTATTAATATATGAAGAAGTTATAGAGAAAAAATGTTGGTTTTTGGTTTTCAGGATAATTGTTGGTTTTCTGTAGATCTTTTCCCTTGTTAAGAATACCTAATAGAGGGGAACTGTAAAGTTTGCGCTTCTGGATCCTCATCGTTTGACCGAATTAAGTTGATGAACTTTCTAGGTCGGGTTAGGGTTTTTAGGATGAAGATTTGATGAATTGGTGAGTTAGAAGTGATCTTAGATCGAGTATTTATAGCCCCTGGATTCTTCTCAGCTTCCTCGAAGTGTCCATGGTGAGTAGCTACTAAAAAATGATGCGTAGCAGCCGAATTTTGGGCTGCAAGTTAAGGGATGTGGCTCAAAAACGAGTCAAACAAACTTCTGCTGCATGTGCTCCTTCGCGGACCGTGAAAGATTCAGTGGGCAAGGCTCGCAGTCCGCGAGCCGTGGCTTTCTGACCAGATTTTGTAATTATTACATTTTAGCCCCTAAACTTCTATTATGTGCATTTTAACCCTTGGAACTTCTATAGTTTTGTTATTTAATGCACTAAAATATTATGGGACATATATCTAATATTTTCTAAGGCTAGGGGCACTTACGACAATATACGTATATATATATATAATAGGGGAATGATCCTGCGAAAACACCCTTTTTTATGAGAACTGTGTAAACAAATCTTAAAACCTACATAACTTTTTCATACGTTAATATTTTTTAAAAAAATTTGCACCAAAAGTCTTAAAATTATATTATCTTTAATCCTATAAAAGTTTTAAAAAACTTAACGCTTTTTTTAATTTTTTTTAAATATTTTTTTTGTGTGGTGCACATGTGCATCACAAAAAAAACTCATACTTTTAGTATGAGTTAATATATTTTTTTCTTAGTCGCACCATATGTCATATATTTTCATCATTTTTTTGCGTTTTTATTGAATGGTGCACATGTGCATCATACAAAAAAAAACGCTCATACATGTGATATACATTAATAGTTTAAAAAGAAATTGCACCCTAAATCTTATAGTTGTGTTATCTTTAGATTTAAAGAAAAAAATAGCATTTTATAACTTTTTTTAATTATATGATGCACATGTGCATCACACGGGAAAAAAAACGTTCAGTTTTTTTTTTTAATATTTTGCTCCAGATTTATAGATAACGTAATTCTAAGACTTTTGGCGCAAATTTTATGAAAAATCGTTAACGTATGAAAAAGTTACGTGAGTTTTAATATGTGTTTTCGCAGTTTTCACAAAAAAGATGTGTTTTCGCAGGATCCTAACCCTATATATATATATATATATATATATATATATATATATATATATATATATATATATATATTGGGAGAGGATCATTTGAGAACTAATTGGGTTTGAGAAACTAAAAAGAACTAATCTTAGCCACTAGTTTATATATATGGAAAACCCCCCCATGAATTTGAATGCTCCCCCTTGAAAATTAGTGGCCCAAGTTGGTTCTCAAAAGTTCTCAAAAGAAAAAGTTCTCATTTGAACCTAACCCATTATATATATATATATATATATATATATATATATATATATATATATATGTCTTTCACTATTTTGCGTTTTAGCCTCTCATACTTTTATATACTTATCATTTCATGTTCCGAATCACTTTAGGATATATTTTATGATAATTCCTAATCCTCGGGACGCGTATAATATACATATAAACACGTATAATACTTGTATACGTTACGTATGTTTTCATTTTTAACAATCCTTTTAACGAAATGATACGTTCTTATTTATTTTTCACACGTTTATATATTCGAACACGTATTCCTACGTATATATTCATCAAATGCTTATTACATATGCATTTATGCTATTAGAATATATATATGTATATACTTACACATATATCTAATATAATGCAATCGCGTAAATGTATTTTCCTTCGGTTATCACCTATTCATATTAGATCCACTTCTGACACGTATTTCATTTTGATATCACACATATCAATTATCTTTGTTATAAAACACGTATTTATTTCATTTCATTAATTAGCATGTGTATTATTCACATAACCCTATCTTTTATCAATTCATTACCTGTTAATGGGTAAGCATGTATTTTTCATACGTTTTATCTCGTTTGACTATCTAACACATATATCATATGTATCTATAACATAAACACATATAGCATTTGCAAATCGTTACCCTTATATCCGTTTACTAGCCCGTAAAGTATATCAATATACATTTTAGCTACTTAATACATATAGCACACGTATACAACTTAAGTCATAAAATTTTAGGGTTGTTACACTCTACCCCCCCCCCCCCTTAAATAAGGTTTTGTCCTCGAAACCTGCTCGAACTTTGATTTGACTCACAATGAGATCTTTACCTTTTTACCCTTCTTTTCTTGGATTAATCTGGGATCCTTTTCTCATGCACCTAATGCATCCTTTTCATATGAAACACTTGGTTTCTAGGCTACGATTTTAATATCGCAACAAACTCTCTATAACCATCTTTCATTTATCTCTATTACCTATAAGGTAATACTTCAACTATTCTATCCACGAAATTTCGTTCCACTTTAGAATGTGGACCGTATTTCTATAACAAATACTAATTCTTTTAGCAAGAAATTCTAACAAACAGTCTAGATGATGCTTTGAGAGAATACATCTCTCAAAGTAAATGAAATCTTCCTTTAATCAATCTCATATTATCTAGGTGGTGTCATAACCCTTAGCTATATATAGGGTAGCTTGGTTATGAATTCCACTAAGATATGCTTCAAAATTCCTTAAGGTCGAAATTTATCGCGAAGCTTCTGCCATTTAGCTTTAACCTTCTACGTACGTTAAACATTTATTCGCCTGCTGCAAGATTTGAACGTTACTTTTGGACAGCAATAGTCCCTCACTTGCTCATTAGTAAGTGATATATGATCATGAATGCTACTAATTCGTTTTTTCATAGTGACCCGTAATACCTACCTGAACGGGACTAATCCTAGTGCCACTTCTGGGTGTACCTCAGGTATATATATTATATATAGGATGTACCGGTGGCTTATCCACCACACCTTTAGTACAACTAGAGGCGTACTATTACTAGCCTGGTGTAGGATGAATTACTATTCTAGCCACAACAAAATCAGTAAGCAATTGGTTTTGCCTACACTTACTTGGTTCCCTAGTATTGCTATTGGTTCTAACCGACCCTCATTGCCCTACTAAACACACCTTATTGGGCCATCATTGGTCCTAAACATAACTTATTGGTTATATACACACCTTAGTGGGACTCATTAGTCCCAACTAAACACACCATATTGGGCCATATTTGGTCGTAAACACAACTTATTGGTTATATAAACACCTTATTAGGACTCATTGGTGCCAACTAACCCTCATTGTCCCTAAACCCACTTTATTGTGCCATCATTGGTCCTAAACACAACGTATTGGTCATATACACACATTAGTGGGACTCATTGGTCCCAACTAAACACACCTTTTTGGGCCATAATTGGTCGTAAACACAACTTATTGGTTATATACACACTTTATTGGGACTCATTGGTCCCAACGGACCCTCATTGCCCTTAAACACACATTATTGGGCCATCATTGGTCCTAAACACAACTTATTGGTTAAATAAGACACACCTTATTACGACTTATTGGTCCCAACAGACCCTCATTGCCCTACTAAACACTCCTTATAGGGCCATCATTGGTCCTAAACACAACTTATTGGTTATATACACACCTTAGTGGGACTCATTAGTCCCAACTAAACACACATTATTGGGCCATCATTGGTCCTAAACACAACTTATTGGTTATATACACACCTTACTAGGACTTATTGGTCCTAACCGACCCTCATTGCCCTACTAAACACACCTTATTGTGCCATCATTGGTCCTAAACATAACTTATTGGTTATATACAAACCTTAGTGGGACTCATTAGTCCCAACTAAACACACCATATTGGGCCATAATTGGTCGTAAACACAACTTATTGGTTATATAAACACCTTATTAGGACTCATTGGTGCCAACTAACCCTCATTGTCCCTAAACCCACTTTATTATGCCATCATTGGTCCTAAACACAACGTATTGGTCATATACACACATTAGTGGGACTCATTGGTCCCAACTAAACACACCTTTTTGGGCCATAATTGGTCGTAAACACAACTTATTGGTTATATACACACTTTATTGGGACTCATTGGTCCCAACGAACCCTCATTGCCCTTAAACACACATTATTGGGCCATCATTGGTCCTAAACACAACTTATTGATTATATAAGACACACCTTATTACGACTTATTGGTCCCAACAGACCCTCATTGCCCTACTAAACACTCCTTATAGGGCCATCATTGGTCCTAAACACAACTTATTGGTTATATACACACCTTACTAGGACTTATTGGTCCTAACCGACCCTCATTGCCCTACTAAACACACCTTATTGTGCCATCATTGTTCCTAAACATAACTTATTGGTTATATACAAACCTTAGTGGGACTCATTAGTCCCAACTAAACACACCATATTGGGCCATAATTGGTCGTAAACACAACTTATTGGTTATATAAACACCTTATTAGGACTCATTGGTGCCAACTAACCCTCATTATCCCTAAACCCACTTTATTGTGCCATCATTGGTCCTAAACACAACGTATTGGTCATATACACACATTAGTGGGACTCATTGGTCCCAACTAAACACACCTTTTTGGGCCATAATTGGTCGTAAACACAACTTATTGGTTATATACACACTTTATTGGGACTCATTGGTCCCAACTGACCCTCATTGCCCTTAAACACACATTATTGGGCCATCATTGGTCCTAAACACAACATATTGGTTATATAAGACACACCTTACTAGGACTTATTGGTCCCAACCGACCCTCATTGCCCTACTAAACACTCCTTATAGGGCCATCAATGGTCCTAAACACAACTTATTGGTTATATACACACCTTAGTGGGACACATTAGTCCCAACTAAACACACCATATTGGGCCATATTTGGTCGTAAACACAACTTATTGGTTATATAAACACCTTATTAGGACTCATTGGTGCCAACTAACCCTCATTGTCCCTAAACCCACTTTATTGTGCCATCATTGGTCCTAAACACAACGTATTGGTCATATACACACATTAGTGGGACTTATTGGTCCCAAATAAACACACCTTTTTTGGGCCATAATTGGTCGTAAACACAACTTATTGGTTATATACACACTTTATTGGGACTCATTGGTCCCAACGGACCCTCATTGCCCTTAAACACACATTATTGGGCCATTATTGGTCCTAAACACAACTTATTGGTTTTATAAGACACACCTTACTAGGACTTATTGGTCCCAACCGACCCTCATTGCCATACTAAACACACCTTATTGGGCCATGATTGGTCCTAAATACAACTTATTGGTTATATACACACCTTATTGGGACTCATTAGTCCCAACTAAACACTCCTTATAGGGCCATCATTGGTCCTAAACACAACTTATTGGTTATATACACACCTTGCTAGGACTTATTGGTCCTAACCGACCCTCATTGCCCTACTAAACACACCTTATTGGGCCATCATTGGTCCTAAACATAACTTATTGGTTATATACACACCTTAGTGGGACTCATTAGTCCCAACTAAACACACCATATTGGGGCATATTTGGTCGTAAACACAACTTATTGGTTATATAAACACCTTATTGGGACTCATTGGTGCCAACTAACCCTCATTGTCCCTAAACCCACTTTATTGTGCCATCATTGGTCCTAAACACAACGTATTGGTCATATACACACATTAGTGGGACTTATTGGTCCCAAATAAACACACCTTTTTGGGCCATAATTGGTCGTAAACACAACTTATTGGTTATATACACACTTTATTGGGACTCATTGGTCCCAACGGACCCTCATTGCCTTTAAACACACATTATTGGGCCATCATTGGTCCTAAACACAACTTATTGGTTATATGACACACCTTATAGTGGGACTCATTAGTCCCAACTAAACACTCCTTATAGGGCCATCATTGGTCCTAAACACAACTTATTGGTTATATACACACCTTACTAGGACTTATTGGTCCTAACCGACCCTCATTGCCCTACTAAACACACCTTATTGGGCCATCATTGGTCCTAAACATAACTTATTGGTTATATACACACCTTAGTGGGACTCATTAGTCCCAACTAAACACACCATATTGGGCCATAATTGGTCGTAAACACAACTTATTGGTTATATAAACACCTTATTAGGACTCATTGGTGCCAACTAACCCTCATTGTCCCTAAACCCACTTTATTGTGCCATCATTGGTCCTAAACACAACGTATTGGTCATATACACACATTAGTGGGACTCATTGGTCCCAACTAAACACACCTTTTTGGGCCATAATTGGTCGTAAACACAACTTATTGGTTATATACACACTTTATTGGGACTCATTGGTCCCAACTGACCCTCATTGCCCTTAAACACACATTATTGGGCCATCATTGGTCCTAAACACAACATATTGGTTATATAAGACACACCTTACTAGGACTTATTGGTCCCAACCGACCCTCATTGCCCTACTAAACACTCCTTATAGGGCCATCAATGGTCCTAAACACAACTTATTGGTTATATACACACCTTAGTGGGACACATTAGTCCCAACTAAACACACCATATTGGGCCATATTTGGTCGTAAACACAACTTATTGGTTATATAAACACCTTATTAGGACTCATTGGTGCCAACTAACCCTCATTGTCCCTAAACCCACTTTATTGTGCCATCATTGGTCCTAAACACAACGTATTGGTCATATACACACATTAGTGGGACTTATTGGTCCCAAATAAACACACCTTTTTTGGGCCATAATTGGTCGTAAACACAACTTATTGGTTATATACACACTTTATTGGGACTCATTGGTCCCAACGGACCCTCATTGCCCTTAAACACACATTATTGGGCCATCATTGGTCCTAAACACAACTTATTGGTTTTATAAGACACACCTTACTAGGACTTATTGGTCCCAACCGACCCTCATTGCCATACTAAACACACCTTATTGGGCCATGATTGGTCCTAAATACAACTTATTGGTTATATACACACCTTATTGGGACTCATTAGTCCCAACTAAACACTCCTTATAGGGCCATCATTGGTCCTAAACACAACTTATTGGTTATATACACACCTTGCTAGGACTTATTGGTCCTAACCGACCCTCATTGCCCTACTAAACACACCTTATTGGGCCATCATTGGTCCTAAACATAACTTATTGGTTATATACACACCTTAGTGGGACTCATTAGTCCCAACTAAACACACCATATTGGGGCATATTTGGTCGTAAACACAACTTATTGGTTATATAAACACCTTATTGGGACTCATTGGTGCCAACTAACCCTCATTGTCCCTAAACCCACTTTATTGTGCCATCATTGGTCCTAAACACAACGTATTGGTCATATACACACATTAGTGGGACTCATTGGTCCCAAATAAACACACCTTTTTGGGCCATAATTGGTCGTAAACACAACTTATTGGTTATATACACACTTTATTGGGACTCATTGGTCCCAACGGACCCTCATTGCCCTTAAACACACATTATTGGGCCATCATTGGTCCTAAACACAACTTATTGGTTATATAAGACACACCTTACTAGGACTTATTGGTCCCAACCGACCCTCATTGCCCTACTAAACACACCTTATTGGGCCATGATTGGTCCTAAACACAACTTATTGGTTATATACACACCTTAGTGGGACTCATTAGTCCCAACTAAACACTCCTTATAGGGCCATCATTGGTCCTAAACACAACTTATTGGTTATATACACACCTTACTAGGACTTATTGGTCCTAACCGACCCTCATTGCCCTACTAAACACACCTTATTGGGCCATCATTGGTCCTAAACATAACTTATTGGTTATATACACACCTTAGTGGGACTCATTAGTCCCAACTAAACACACCATATTGGGCCATAATTGGTCGTAAACACAACTTATTGGTTATATAAACACCTTATTAGGACTCATTGGTGCCAACTAACCCTCATTGTCCCTAAACCCACTTTATTGTGCCATCATTGGTCCTAAACACAACGTATTGGTCATATACACACATTAGTGGGACTCATTGGTCCCAACTAAACACACCTTTTTGGGCCATAATTGGTCGTAAACACAACTTATTGGTTATATACACACTTTATTGGGACTCATTGGTCCCAACGGACCCTCATTGCCCTTAAACACACATTATTGGGCCATCATTGGTCCTAAACACAACTTATTGGTTATATAAGACACACCTTACTAGGACTTATT
>JBCNJP010012228.1:0-14167 GCA_039602395.1 Deinandra increscens subsp. villosa
AATTTATCCCTAAATTGTCGGTTTTGCGGCTCTTGTTCGAAGTCATCGGCTGTTCCACCAAAACAATCACCTTCGAGGCACAATTGGACCGCCACGGGATCGTCCCCTCTCGCTCTGTCACTGGACAACACGGCGGAACCCTAATCGATTCTTTGTGCCGCCGCATATGAGAAAAAGAAAGGGAAAATGCGTCTGAGGGTTCGATTAGCAAGAGGGAGAGATGATCTGCACATGTAAGCCAGAGAAAACCCTTCATCGGAGGTCGCTGGTATCGTCGGAGACGGTGCCGTAGCTCGCCGGAGCTCGCTGATTCTTAGCTCACGTCGGTTCTCAAGAAGACGGGGGGTTTGAGGGAGACTTTAAAGAAATTACAATTATAGTCCCTGTTGTTTGAGGGTTTAATGAAATTACAGTTATAGTCCATGTTGTTTAATAACTTAATTAAAAAAGTGACGTGGGATGCCACATCACATACCCAGTCAGCAAAAACTAACAGTGTTAGGGAAAAGTTAACGACGGTCCATTGAAATCCAACACCATAATAATTGGGATTATTGTAGGGAATTTTCATAATTGGGTTTATTATCGACCAAAAGGGCATAACTTGGATTATTAAAATCCAATAAACCTTTAATGAAGCATGTCTTCAATTTCAAAAATAACAATAGGTACATGAACTACCATATTTAAGTTATAATGTCTATAATAAATCATATAATACCTTTTCAATAACTACATGATCTTCATCGTCTTCGGCAGTTAATTCTACCGATCATCACCCATCCAGTGGCGAACCCAGGAATTTTTTTTATGGGGTTCGGAAATTTCGGTGTATATATATTTTTTATTGTCCACCCTATATACAACTTTTTTTTTGTTTTTTTAATAGTCCACCCTATATACAAATAATTTTTTAGACCGATTCGGTTCGGGTCGGTAGCGGGTCAATCGGCATTCGGTCCATAATCCCTACATATAAAGTTTTGAATAACAAACTCTTATCAAACACACAATTACACAAAGTCAATAAGTATATGAAAAAACAGTGGCTAACAGTGACAGTGGCTAACAATTACACAAAATCAAGCCTAATGTTCAAAATAATCACAATCAGTTTCTCGTTCGTTCTCCTGCTCGTACGTACAAGGTACAAAAACCCAATTCCCTATTTTTTTGGGCTTAATGAGTTAATTCTGGTTGGGCACTTGGGCTTACTCATTTTTTTTTATTTGGGCTTAATATTAATTATTAGTGATTATTTGGTATTTTTTTTAGTTTCTCTTTTTATTTTTTTAGTTTATTAATATTACTGATTTGAAGAAAAAAATTAAAAGATATATTTTTTTCTTTAAGTTGAGGGTCGGTTTAAAATTTCTATGGGGTTCGGTGACAAAATTTCTTGGGGTTCGGTTCGTAAAATATCGGGAATTTATCACACCGCGAAAAAAATTCATGGGTGTCGGCCGAACCCGTACCCATTAACTTAAGTCCGCCACTGCACCCATCGGTGGAGTGGATATGTCTTTACCTTCTAATGTGGAGGTCAAGGGTTCAATCCCACCTGACATAAAAAATGTAGAATATTATATATAGAGGTGTGTCAGAGGTTTTACCACAATGGGTCTTTGGACGGTGGGTTTCCTCTGGGATGGATATAGTGCAACACAGAGGGTCTTGATTACTCGCACGGACTGTGATCGCAACGTGTCGTGGTAACATTGTTTGTTATGATAAGATCCCCGGGTAATCAGATGTTTGTTGTTAAAAAAAAAAGTTAATTCTACCAATCAAAATCCTCCTCGCTTCGACCCTGCTTCCTCTCTGAGTCTTGAGTCTGATCTTTGCCATATTCTATAACTTTATTAGGATTAACAAGCTGCTGACTTTCATGCCTTGTCATTGTGTTCCGTCTATGTGTATCAGCTATGCATTGTAAATACAAGAAAAACAAAAACTAATAAATAAATAAAGTAATAAACCCATTGAAAATATAACCACATCACTTGATATCTTAAAATTTTGAAATGTTATTCAAAGTTTCTAGAACTTTTAATATGACAACTCCTGACTTGTTACATTGAATCATTGTTTAGCAGAAAAGCATTAGGAATAGGAAATCAAACTGAATGACGTCCACCTTGGAATGGGTCGAATCAAAGATGGACGCTTCATTTTTTTATTTTATTTTGTGATTCTTAAGGTCTAGAATCTTTTAAGGGTGGAGGTTTGTTACGTTATTTATTTTAAAGATTTAGTTTGTATTTTTGTTTTCCTAGTTAGGATCTATCTGAGAATCCTTATCTTCTCCTACTAATTTGATTGCCTATCGGTTGCCAACCTTGCATGTTTATCCACATGCAAGGTTTTATCCTAGCTAGTTAGTTGGTTTTATTATTTGTTATAGGAGTCATGTTTTCCTAAAGCTTCTTACTCAAACTCCTTGAGAGAGCAGGTTCAAACAAATTTTCACTAAAAATCCCTTCGATTACCTTCAATAAAGCAATGGCCCGAGATGACGATAAAGCCGGCGATAGCAACAACAAAGAGAAAATCGACGAAAGCTCACCATATTATATCCATTCCTCGGACACCCCAAAACAAAAATGCAAGTAAACGATTTTCTCAACGACAACAATTACACCGATTAGAGCCAAGACATAACGAATTTCCTCTTGCCAAAAATAAGATGGGATTCGTCGATGAATCTTTTCCGAGACCCAAGAAAACCGACAAGTACTATATGGCTTGGATGCGGTGTGATGCCATGATTAAGGGATGGCTTACCACCGCTATGGAAAGGGAAATTAGAAACAGTGTAAGGTACACATACGAAAAAGGAAATCTCGGAGGATCTCATCGAACGCTTGGAAAAGAGAGTGCACCAAGGGCCTATAAATTAAAGCAAACCTTGACAATAACGCATCAAGCCGGAAGCACTGTCTCAAACCTACTACACCAAATTAAGGTCCTTGTGGGACGAGATCCAGACCGTACAACCCGCTCTGGCTGCACATGTGGAAATTGCACTTGTGACATGGGAAAGCGTATGAATGAGTTTGTTGAAAAAGAACGAATGTACGAATCACACCCATCAGAACCCAATTACTATCTATGAAGTGCACTCCAAGTCTAGGTGAAGCTTATCGTTTAGTATCTGAAGAGCAACAGAGAAACATTGCAGCGTCAAGAAGAAAACAACCAGTACCGGCGGCGTTCCAAACCCTGACATAGCCGGCGTACCAAACTCAGTCACAACCATCGCGTGATTTTAAGCAGCAGAAGAACAAACCTGGGTGGAAGGGAAACTCGGAAAAACAACTAATCTGATCCTGAAAGTTGCACTCATTGTGGAATATCCGAACATAACCGAGAGGGGTGCTTTGAAAGAATTGGATATCCTAAATGGTGGCCTGGGAAAGCAAAAAGGGAGAAAGGAAAGCCTAAAGTAGGATGTGTTGAAACTGAACCAAGCTTTGTAGGAGGACTAACTGAGCAACAGTATCAAAATCTTCTCAAGCACATCTCCGAAACCAGGGAGATCACACACTTCCCTAGGGGCTAGGTCCAACATGGCAGGTAAGTTATATTTTGACAGTGGGTGGATCTTTGATTCAGGTTCCACATAACACATAACTCACAACATTAAACATCTTAGAACCTATGTTGAAAATGAAAACGAAACACCTGTTGTCATTCCAAATGGAGACAACATCCCCGTAAGGATATTGCTTAGTCAGTTTGTATCTGATCCAAGGCATGAACATATGAAGGCGGCGAATTGGATTCTTTGATATCTCAAAGCAACACCAGGTCAAGGCATATTTCTTCTCAAGAAATGTGAGTTAAAAAATCTTGTTTCCTACTGTGATGCAGATTGGTTAGGCTGTCAACTCATTCGAAGGTCTCGAACGGGATATCTCCTATCTTCTAGGAAATGCACCCATATCCTGGAAAACTAAGAAGCAATCTGTTGTCTCTCGCTCCTCTGCTGAAGCTGAGTATCGGGAAATGGCCATAACAGTAAGTGAAGTTTTATGGGTTCGATGGCTCCGTACTGAATTATTTGTCAAGGTTCGAGGTCCGACACAGTTATTTTGTGATAACGAGGCTGCCAAGAAAATTGCTAATAACCCTGTGTTTCACGAGCGTACCAAGCATGTGGAAATGGACTGCTACTTTGTTCGTGAAAGAGTTGACTCTAAAGAAATTATCCCTATGTGTATACGTTCTGCTGAGCAACTAGCCGACCTCCTCACCAAGCCACTTGGAGCCTCCCAACTTACACAATTACTCGTCAAGATGGGTGTTCGTAATGGGTGTTCGTAATCTTCACATTCCATCTTGAGGGGTGTTAGTCATATTTAATTAGTTGAGGTTCATTTGTGTAGATAGTTAATTGTTTTGTATTAATTATGTAAATTGTATTGTTATATATAGTTTACTCCTAACACCAAATTAGGGTGTGGAGATTACTCAACCTTTATGGTATCAGAGCCAGTAATTAACCCCTTGCCTCCCCTCCCTCTTGCGATTCCTCTTCCCCTCCCTGTTCTTCTTCCTCTGCCTTCCGATCTCCCTCATTCGTTCTCCCCTTTCTTCCTGTTAATCATGGTCTCATCCTTCACATACATGACTCAGTTGTCCAAGTTTAACTCAGCCTTCCATTCGCTACCTCTACGCCTGCCTCCTCCAATAAAGAATCCTTTGAATTGTGGCATGCCCGTTTAGGACATGTCAATTTTGATGTAATCAAGTTATTGAATAAAATGGGTTTTTTGAATGTCACGTCTTTATTACCAAAACCCAATGTTTCCATGTCATGTCAAATGGCTAAAAGCCATCGAATTCCCTTTGACTCGAATGAAAAACGTGCTTCAAAACCGTTGGACCTTATTCACTGTGATCTTTGGGGTCCATCTCCTGTTGTCTCTAACGATGGTTATCGGTATTATGTTGCATTCATTGATGATCATAGCCGTTTTACTTGGATGTATCCGTTACGCACTAAAACTGATTTTTACTCCATCCTTGTAAGTTTCATTAAACTTGTGCAAAATCAACTCTCCACCACTATCAAAGTATATCAAAGTGATGGTGGTTCCGAATTTATCAATAAGACTGTTCGAAACATCTTTGATGAAAATGGGATCTTTCATCGCATTTCGTGTCCGTATACACCCGAACAAAATGGTCGGGTGGAACGCAAACATCGACACATCACTGAAACTGGACTAGCAATATTGTTCAACTCAAAAACTCCCTTACCATTTTGGGTTGAAGCCTTTAGTAATGCCACCTACATAATCAATCGGTTACCATCTAAAGTGACTGAGAACAAGTCTCCATTCGAACTACTCTTTCATTACAGGCCAAATTACAACAATTTTCGCACGTTTGGTTGTCGTGTATTCCCGTATCTTCGGCCCTATGCTTCCACTAAGCTTGCTCCACGTGCCCTACCGTGCATCTTCTTGGGGTACAATACCCAATACAAAGGCTATAGATGTTTTGACCCCACTTCCAACCGCAACTATATCACTCGCCACGCCAAATTTGACGAGACCATGTTCCCGTTTTCTGACTCGGCTGTACCAAATGCATCGGAAATCATTCATGTCACCACCTTCCTTGAACCTCTACCTTTGTCTTCATAGAAGCCCACTTCTCCCCCTAAAAACCCGCCACCCACAACCTCATATCCACAATCGGCCCACTGCCCTTTGTGTGATGATCTGCCTGGTCAGGCCCAACCTGGCCCAGAAGTCACCTCTTCATCCGATGAAGATGTGGACTCCTCCTCAAGCCCATCTAGTGCTTCTCCTTCCAGCCCATCCAGCGACTATTCTGGCAGCCCATTCCATAGACCTCCAACCACTCCTCGATCGAGTCCTCCTCCTTCGCATGTTATCCCACCTACGCCGTCTACTTCTGCTCCGCAGGGCTATCCTATGGTCACTCGAGCGAAAGCTGGGATATTTAAACCAAAACATCGTGCAAATATCTTCGTCCAAAGCCCAATTGTTAATTGTCTTCTAGCCACTACCGAACCTCGCTCATACAAAACCGTCGCTCGTTATCCTCATTGGGTTGATGCCATGAATAAAGAGTTAAGTGCTATTGTAACACCCCAAAATTTTATAACTCGAATTATATACGTGTGCTATACGTGTTAAGTAGCTAAAACGTATATTGATATGGGTTATGGGAAAAGGGTAATGATTTGCAATACTATACGTGTTTATGTTATAGTTATGTATGATATATGTACTAGATAGCTAAATGTGATGAAACGTATGAAAAATGCATGTTTACCTATTAACAGATAATAGATTGATAAAGGAGAGGAATTATATGAATGATACACGTATTGATAGATAAAATGAGATAAATACATGTTTTATAAGAAGGATAATTGATATACATGATATCAAAAATGAAATATGTGTTTAGGAGTTGATATGATAGAAACAAATGATAATCTAAGAAATATACGTGCACACGATGGTACTAAATTAGATATATGTGTAAATATATACATATACATGTCCTAATGGCTTAAATACTTGTGAAATATTCCTTTGATGAATATATATGTAGGAATACATGTTAGAATAGTTAAACATGTGAAAAGTAAATAAGAACGTATCCTTACGTTGAAATAATGATTAAAAATGAATAAAAACATAACGTGTACAAGTATTATACGTATCTATATGTATTTATACGCATTATATGAACCCGAGGCTTAGAAGTTATTATAAATGTGTCCTAAGGTAATTCGGAGCATGAAATAATAAGTATATGGAAATTGAAGGGCTAAAATGTAAATTAATGAAAAATACATATATTTAAATATACGAAATTATATAAACCTTATCAAAAGGTATCCCGAGCCCTAAAGACATTAGAATTACGTCCCATAATGTTTTAAAACATAATATAGCAGTTTGATAGAAATCTGGGGGCTAAATCATAAATAAAAAGTATAGGGGCCAAATCTGCCAATTCTCCATAGTCGGCCCGCGTATCGCGAAGGGGGACTAGGGGAACGGCGCGACACGCGACCCACAGCAGGTCGCATATGTGATTCTAGTCCGTTTTTGTCCATATCCTTCAACTTGCAGACGAAGTTTGCCTCAATTACGTGTCGATTTCGAGTCATTACTCACCCCCACACGTGTTGGCATCCCTGGACGCACCTAACCTTATAAATAGCAGCCTCAATTCGTTGAAATCAAGCACCAATTCACGAAATTTCAATCCAAAAACCCTCTTATGAACCGCAAACTTCTTCTGCCAAATTCGTCCAGCTCGTTTGGAGTTTAAAGCTGAAGTTCTGCAGTTGAGCTACCCTAGGTATGATTAACAATAACCTATCTCAGTTTTTTCTAATATTGTCTCTAAGTATGATTTTTAAAAATACATAAAATCTAGGGTTCTTGAGCTTGTTTTGCCAAAATTGGGTGATCGGGTGGGAATTAGGGTCTGAATTTTTGTAGGTAATCCTAATTTAATGTGTTTTAAGAAAGCCCTAAGTTTATTTCACAATTGGAACAGGTTTGGTAAAGGTTTTGTTAACGGGTCAAAATTAGGGTTTTCGTAACGTTACTCTGCCCAAATTGACTAAACGATATTGAACTAAGCTTTGATCTTTTAAAGGATATTATAAAATTTTATAATGAATAATCCCCTAAGACTGTTTTGAATAAAAATGAGTTTTGCTATAGAAACGAGAATAACGGGAAATTAGGGTTTCTAAATATGGTTATTTAATATAAAATAATCCGGAGGGTATGGGGGATTGATTTTTGGTCTAGTACCACGTCTACATATATAATAAGTATATAGGAAGTTAAAATGGATAAATAATAAAGTATTTAAAATGCCGAGTTAATCGGATATTTAGAAGTTCGTGCGGATCGGAAGGGTAGACGCCTGTACACTGGGGTTTCTAGCATAGCGAATGTGTCGCATAAATCCCAACTGGGAAATGGCATCCCTCCCTGGGCGATCCCGGAGTGAGTGTCTACTTATAGGAATGCACGTCTTCATAGTTATCAAATAAATGAAGATAATATGCCTCCGGGGGCATTTTGGTCATTTGACCTTTAAAGGAATAAACTTAATAATAATATATTATTAAGATAATAAGATAAACCTAAAAATCATTTATTATATTTTCGTTAACATCATACAATACGCAATTAGGTTAATTGGAAAGCTTATCGGAAGTATTGCCTGGATAACTGCTTAAGAGAATAAGGTGAGTTCTATGAGCCCACTTTTAAATGTTTTAAATATTTTAATGTTTTCGGGCTGATATACATGCAATGATATATATTCAACTGTTTACTTGAAAAGTATTTGAGATGTCTTTACTTGTGTTGTGTTGATACACATACATGAAAATGTTATAATGCCTATAACTGTTTTAAATTGTTATTACATGTTATAAACTCTTTTCTGGAAGGTTATAATAAACGAGTAATAAAGAAGTTAATACTTTTAAAGTATTTGAAATGCCTTGTGCCTATTTTGTGTTAATACACATACGTGAAACGTTATGATACTTATGATTGTTTTAAAGTTGTTATTACCTGTTATAAACTGTTTTTGGAAAAGTTATAATAAACAGGTAATGTAAAGAATGAAACTTTTAAAGTTTTGAAAAATGAAATTATATTTGGTCTAAGCTTGGGGTATGTGAATAAATGTCGTGTAAATATGATCTTATTAGTCTTGTTGTAATTTTAAGATGTAATCTATACTGGGATGACTCTATATCACATCCGTTTGTATTTAAGGTGTGGTGGATACGTTGCGGTACGTCCTATATATAAACACCCATAATACAATAATAAAAAGTTATAGAAACAGTCCGGTATAGGTTTCACTAAGATTTAACAAGACCCATGACATTATATTTATGAAACGCTTATCTCCATATACGGGTGATGGACCGGTGTTGAAAAGGTTATGAGTCCAAATACAAAGGTTATTAAATGGACTTTTGAAAAGGATGAAAAGGTTTAAAATGTTAAAAAGGGTTTTTAATCTAAGCAGATATTGTCTACTGAAAAGGGAAAAGGTGGTTGTGCAACTAGAAGTGGGGAATGACGGTTCCCCGGGGTAACGACGGTTACTCTATAAAAAGGTTTCGGGTGGCGACGGTTGCCCGAGCAACTAACGTGGTTCCAATAGACAATGCTTAGTAGAATGAATGATTAAATGTTTTCGTATAATTCTGTTATGTCTTATACCTGATAAAGGATAAATGATTAAATGTTTTGGTATAATTATGTTATGTCTTATACCTGATAAAGGATAAATGATTAAATGTTTTGGTATAACTCTGTTATGTTTTATACCTGATAAATGTTTAAAAAGAAGGGGTCGTTAGACCCAAGTGTTTAAGGTAAATCTTTCAAGGAAAGGTAAATGTTTTAAATACTTAGAACTCACCAGCGTAAGCTGACCTTTAAAAGCATGTATGTCAGGTATCGGTGATGTTTAAAGTAGCAAGGGAAGGGCTCTAGCAAGGGCAGATTAGATGGGCAAGCTATCAGGAATGACTCGGTAGTAGACTGGCATAGCTATATATAAGATCTAGTTATAGATTATGTTATTATCTTCCTTACTATTGTAACTCGTTATATATATAAATGAAAAGTTTTTTAATTTCCGCTGCTTATTTATCTCTGTTGTACCATGTGTTCATGAGTAAATCCGACACGTGACCCCTCCTGGAGCCAAGACTGGGAGTGGGCGTCACAGCTATGCAGTCAAATGATACTTGGACACTTGTTTCTAGACCACAGTATACTAATGTTGTAGGTTGCAAATGGCTTTTTCGTACTAAACTTCGTGCAGATGGATCACTTGACCGTTACAAAGCTCGTCTTGTTGCTTAAGGTTACTCGTAGGTACCGGGGATCGATTTCTCGCGTACTTTCAGTCCAGTGGTTAAGGCTACCACCATCCGTACTGTTCTCTCTCTTGCCACGATGTATCAATGGAAACTTCATCAACTGGATGTCAACAACGCTTTCTTACACGAGACTCTCCGTGAAGAGGTTTTTATGGAATAACCACCGGGTTTTGTGGATCCTACCTATCCGAATCATGTGTGTCGTCTCAACAAAGCGATATATGGTCTGAAGCAAGCTCCGCGGGCTTGGTTCCAACGACTAAGTGCCTTTCTTCTGGCTAATGGCTTCGTCTGTAGTCGTGCCGATCCGTCATTATTTGTCTTCAAACTCGATACATGCATAATCTATCTACTTGTTTATGTTGATGACCTTATTGTAACAGGTAACGATGAAAAAGTGGTTCAGACGTTTGTTGCTAGACTCAACAAAGAATTTGCTATTAAAGACCTTGGAGATCTCAGCTATTTCCTAGGCCTAGAGGTTGCCAAAGTCAGAGGTGGCTTATTTTTTAGTCATACGAAGTATGCAAAAGAAATTCTCCTCAAAGCGAACATGCTTGATGCCAAGCCTATGCCCACACCTCTGTCTCCCAATGTTTCACTTGTTAAAGAAGGTGATCCGTTTCATGACCCTACACTCTATCGCTCTATCATTGGTGCACTTCAATACTTGACCATCACAAGACCGGATATCTCGTATGGTGTTAATCAACTCAGTCAATTTCTTCAAGCGCCCACTCAAGATCATTTTCAGCATGTAAAACGAATCCTTCGGTATATCAAAGGGACGATCACATATGGTTTAACTTTCTCTCAACAAGCTAAGTCGAATATCCTTGGGTATTCCGATGCTGATTGGGCACGTTGCATCGAAACCAGAAGGTCCACGTACGGTTATTCCATCTTTCTTGGTGGTAATCTTGTTTCGTGGAGTGCCAAAAAGCAGCACTCTGTTGCCCGCTCCAGTTGTGAATCTGAGTATCGTGCGATGGCTAATACAGCTGCCGAAATCATTTGGATAACTCATCTCCTGCAAGAGCTTCATGCGCTTCCGCCTGAACGACCCACACTTCTCTGTGATAACCAAAGTGCCTTGTTCATGTCACAAAATCCTATTGCCCACAAGCGATCTAAGCACATTGATCTCGATTATCATTTCATACGTCAACTAGTCACGTCGGGAAAATTACTCACCAAGTTTGTTCCGTCCAAGCTTCAGGTTGCAGATATCTTCACCAAAAGTCTCCCTCGTGATCAGTTTGAATACTTTCGAAGATTATTATGGTGTGGAGATTACTCAACCTTTAAGGGGGAGTGAAAGAATCCTTATCTTCGCCTACTAATTTGATTGCCTATGGTTGCCTACCTTGCATGTTTATCCACATGCAAGATTGCAAGGTTATATCCTAGTTAGTTGGTTTTATTATTTGTTTTAGAAGTCATGTTTATCTTGTATTCATTCTCCTATAAATTGTAGCCCTGAACATCGATGGTAATTAATTAAAAAGAAAAGCTTCTTACTCAAACTCTCTGATATTATATTTATTACTATCATGTCTTTCTTTATTAGTAGGGGACGGTAAAGTGTAACTAAAAATACATTATCTATGCATATCTACGCGATTAATGAGAATCAGTTAGAAGTTTGAATTCCCATCTTCTCCTAATTCTAGCTATCTTCTCCTGCAATCTCCTATTTCTTCTTTATTTTGGTTTTGAACCTATCATTTCGACTTGGGTGTTATGGTCGACCCAGCACGGTTAGGCTCAACCCAAACCGTAATTGAAACATTCGTTTTTTTAAAAAAAAATTTAACCGATAGGTTTCGGTTATGATCGGTTTTGGTTAAGATTGGTTAATGATAAATATTTTGGAATAAAAATTAACCATGATAAATCCATAATGATTGGACTTATAAGAGATTAAAATTAATAGTTTGCTCCTTTCGAATAATAAATGAAAGTTCATGTACCAATATTTTACAAGCAAAAAAAAATTAAAAAAATGAAAGTTTGCTTCTTTATTAACCAAAGATGCTTTCTTGCTTATTCGAGGTTATGGTGGTGAATCTACTAATACTTAAACAAAGTAACGAGAAACACAAAAAATATGAAAATTTTAGGTTTTATTTGGGTTTGGTTCGGTTCGGCTATTTCGATTTTGTGGATGATAATTATTGAAACCGAAACAATCGGTTATTAGTTATAGTAAAACCGAACCATTATTTTTCGGTTACTATGCTCACCCCCAATTTTTGATGGTTAAAGTTAATGCAATGGGTTAATTACTCCTGGAAGGTTTTTAAAAGTTTTAAACCGATCACATGCCAAAGAAATGGAAAATTCGGTATTGTATGTTAAACTTAGAGATAAAGTTTTATGGCAATTATGAGACACGACAGTGTGAATTAAGAATAATGTTCATGTGATTGAGGATCGAGCGTGTGGTCTATAAACACGCTCCATGTGGTTAAAAAAGTTGGCGCAAAGGACCGTGTGTTGTAATAACACAAGTCGTGTGACCAAAAAAGCTGGTCATGACTTACAATCAGTCAGGAACATAGGCGTGTGCTTGATTATGTGTCCTAGATGACAATACCCACACGTCCGTTTGGTTATTTATCATGTATATGTGGATGTTTCACATGATTGTGTGGCCTTGTTCACCAATTACTAATTTTTAAAACTTTTGTACTAAAAGATTGTTTAGATTGATAACATGTTGGGATGAGTTTATTTAACCAACTTGATGGTTGGATTCTAGATTGAGTCTATTGCTATTGTATTCAGGGCCGGTCTTGAGAATTTAGCCGTCTTGTTTGAGCTAAACAAATGAGCCCTATTCAATAATAAATTTGTAAATAGAAAAGCTGAAAATGTTCTTAAATAAGACAAAAAATAAGTTATAACGATAAACATAAGAAAATTATGGTTTTAAAATGATATTCTAAGTATTTACCGACAAATCTTACAAATCTCTTAGTATTTTTATAGCAAATTGATTGATCAAGTTTTTATAGTTTATAATATATATAATTTTTTTTTTTGAAAATATAGGCCTCCGGAAATGATGGGCCCTGTTCCGTCGCACCTCTCGCACATACTTAGAGCCCCCACTTATTATATTACTAAGACTTGGTTAATAGAGCATGTTTTAAGGTGAAATATATGAGCCTTTGTTTTAAATGTGTTTAAATGTAGAGATAATTACCATTTACCCAAACTATTTATGTATTGTTTAGAAACTAATTTATATAGATGGAATGTTCATTAAATATTTCTAACTATATTGCTATGTCTTCATGGGCCTTACAATGTTATGTTTTGATAAAGTATCTTACAAGAGTTTTGAGGTTGTGACATTGTTGTGTTGAGGTAAACATTTTAATGGCAAAAGAATAAAGTGTTTGGAAGCGTTTATTTTGGGCATACGTGCCCATCAATAAAGGATATATTGCTAAAGTGAGTCAAAATGTGTTTTTAACTTGATAAGGTTTATTCGTTAGTTGACACCACATTAAAATTAAAAGATAAAGTATTCACTTGCCTATATGGTCAATTAGTTTCTAACACCTTTATCACAACAAGTTTCTCTTTTTACTATTTAATTTACACATCTTTTTTAAACTTATCAAAACATATTAAATTATACATTTGTTTGTGTTACTAATTCATACAATGTCGACTCTTCAACTTATTATATTTTTTTTCTTTTAGCGATCGCTTTTTTTCCACACCACATGTCAGCCTAGGCTGACGTCACCTGACACGAAAAAAAATATTTATTTTTTATCCTTTTTTTTGTATTTTTTCATAAGCGTAACGAAGTAGCACATGTAATAAGAACAATCGTGTAATTTAACTTTTAGGTAATAGACTGAATACTTAAAACATATGTCTTATAATTTTAACGTCATTATTCATCTTTTCTATTTCCATTTTCTTTACCTGCCGTTATATCAGTACAACTGCAGCGTTTGAGTCATTATGCAGTTTTTATTCTCGTCTTCTTTTAATAACTTTATAGCAATTCTATTACTTTGTATTATCTTGTATGTCCGCATTATTTCCGTGATGATACGCTAAATACAAACACAATTACAAAATCTTGTTTTGTACAATTCAACCCTAAATACTAAATACCTTCTAAAGAACTTGTACCTATATGCTATATGGATTTAAACTTTACCTTTTTTAGTAACAATCACCAACAATAGACTCATAGAGTCCTCCTAGTCT
>JBCNJP010012229.1:0-14164 GCA_039602395.1 Deinandra increscens subsp. villosa
ATCATGTGGAAGAAGGTTATTGAAAAAAATATATAATATTTTACATGTCATCTTGCCACATTAGCAACCTTTTTTGTCACATCATTAGTCTTTTAACGGTGTTAAATTTTTTTAACGACGGGTCCACTAAGAAAAATAGGATAAAAGTTGGGATTATTGAAAATGATTTTTAAAGGTGGAATTATTGTTGGCCAATAGGTAAAAGTTAGGATTATTTAAATCCAATTTTCCTATTTTTAAAGAAGTATTTTTTTTAGAACGGCGATGTTGGTCACGATGGGTTAGGACATCGCGCACCTATCCTACCTCCGTAGAGGAGGAGATAAGGGTCCACCCCACAGTCAGCCAGACATGAGTGTCCTAACCGTGCCTCAGCTGGGGTCGTGTGGGGTATATGGACGTTCCCCGGGAAAACCATGCGACTGTCTAGCATGCCCACATGGGACCTACGTTGAAACCCGTAGGTTTCAACCCAAGCTTAGACAGTTGCAAGCCTCCACAATAGCAGAACTATCTGGAGTAACTTGCGTGCTGGGTAAAACCGATCGGCATCATGACTCGAACCAAGGTTGCCCTTGGTCATCAATCATTTGCCAACAGTAAGGTTTGAACCTGGGTTTCCCCAAAGTCCAAACAACACCGGTACCATTGAGACAATGCTACAATGGTTTTTAAAGAAGTATTTATAAATTTAAGTGTAGAATTATAAGTTGGGTAAATTAAAGGTTTAAAAAAACTTATAATAGCATAAACCCGATGGGCGATGAATGAGGCTCCATATGCACGAATCAAATAAGAGATGTATCATCTTTAGGGTGTGCTATTTGGGGAGATTTATGTTCAAATCCAGACAAGTATGTATATTTGATCCTCGAAGGGAATAGCTTGGTGGTAAATGAACGATCTTACAATCAAAAGGTTGTGAGTTCAAATCATATGGTGTAGAATGTATATTTGGGGTAGTTTATGACCTTGCTCGCATAACGCATTTGCATACAAAATACCAATGTTTTAAAGCCGGGGCAATTTGATCATGTACTCATGAAGTTGAGGGCAAAAAGGAAAACGTGATAATGCAAATAGGCACACAAGAAATAAAAAGATATTATTTAAAGAAAAATTCATATAAGATACTAATATTACCCGTGTTAGAAAAAAGAATAACATATACACAATTACAAGATATATTCTGTTTTTATTCATATATGATGAAGTATGTTTTAAACTCGGTAATGTTTAAGTGAAAACTCTTCTTATTGTAAAAACCTAAAAGCCTTTTTTTTTTAAGTCATCTCCTCGGCCTCGGCTCATGCTGATGGAGATGCAAACCGGTTGTGGGTTGATATGGCTACTACCATTAACCAAGTAGCTAGGGATATCCTAGGGACTACTTCAGGCAAGTTGACCGGGCATCGTGACTCATGGTGGTGGAATGAGTTTGTGCAGGAGAAAATAAAGGTTAAGCAACGTTATTTTAGGAGCTCCTGGGTTGCATTGACGTTGAGATGCACACTAGATTAAGGGAGGACTACAAGAAAGCTAAGCGGGAGGCGAAGACGACAGTTTTGGAGGCTAAGACCTCTGCCTTTAAACAGATGTATGAACGACTTGAAATGAAGGAAGGAGAGAATTTTATGTTCAAGATTGCTAAAGCTAGAGAACGCATGAGGCAAGATCTAGGAGTCGTGAAGTTTTTGAAAGGTGATAATGGACAGGCTTTAGTCAAGGAGCAGGACATCAAGTTGAGATGGCAAAACTACTTCAACGGTCTCTTCAACAGTGGGAGTGCGCACAACGAAGATTGTGTTCACAACCCTGCGCGACAACGACACAGGTTTAACTGTTATTGTCGTACTATCTCACAAGAGGATGTGAAGATCGCCCTTAGGAAGATGGGAAGGGCAAAGGCTGTTGGACCGGACAACATACCTATTAAGGTGTGGAAATGTTTGGGGAAGAAGGAGTTCAGTGGCTAACTACCCTGTTTAACACTATCTTCAAAACCGGTAAGATGCTAGATCAGTGGAGGGCTAGTGTTGTGGTCCCGCTCTACAAGAACAAAGGGGACCCTCAGTGTTGTGAGAACTACAGGGGCATAAAGTTACTAAGCCATACTATGAAACTTTGGGAAAGAGTTATCGAGAATAGAATCAGGCGGAAAACCCATATCACGATGAACCAATTCGGTTTCATGCCAGGGCGATCCACTACGAAGGCGATACACATCCTTAGGCAATTGATGGAGAAGTATCGGGAAAAGAGACGTGATTTGCATATGGTGTTCATTGACCTAGAAAAGGCATACGATAGCGTACCACGTCGGCTGATTTGGGATAGTCTTGAGTGTAGAGGGCTCCCAGGAAATAAATTGGCCTAATTAGGGACATGTACGCTAGTACGGTGACTTGCGGTCGTACGCCTGTGGGTGACACAGATTCCTTTCATGTGGGGGTAGGCATTCACCAAGGGTCTGTGTTGAGCCCGTTTCTCTTTGCTGTTGTAATGGATGTGGTGTTCAAGTCGATCCAGGAGGCAGTTCCGTGGTGCATGCTTTTCACCGACGATATTGTGCTAGTCGTGGAGAGTAAACATTGTTTAAACGAAAAACTTGAGGAGTGGAGAGCTACTTTGGAATCCAAAGGACTAAGGGTTAGTTGCTCGAAGACTGAATATCTTCATTGTGACTTCAGTGGGGAAAACGAAGTCGAGGATGTCCAGATTACTATTGAAGGTCAGACGGTACCGCGCGTTACTAAATTTAAGTATGTAGGTTCGTTTATGCAATGTGATGGGGGCATTGATAGTGATGTGGCTCACCGCATTAGAGTGGGTTGGTGTAGATGGCGCGCGACCACGAGGGGTGTTGTGCGATAGGAGGTTCCCCGTTAAGCTAAAAGGTAAATTCTATAAGGTTGTCATCAGGTATGGTTTTGCCTACACCCCACTCCTCACAGACCCTACTGATAGTACATTTTATGTGCTATTTGTGAGATTTCTACTGGGTATGATTGTTGTTGTATCATCTAGCTCCGGGCTAGTGTCCCCCCCCCCCCCACACACACACACACTTTCTTTATTAAAATTTCTAAGCTGCCTGTTTAAGAAAAATTAGATTACAACTCACTCTTATTCATTTAATTTGTACGAGCAAAATGACCCGCACGTTGCGGCGGGTCATCCATTTATCTTTGTGTGTATTCGCTTAAGTCTCAAGTGTGTATATTCATGATATGGATAATGATAAGCAAATTAGCCACATCTATACAAACATTATATTGCCAAAACTACTTTCCAAGTGACATCTACTTACCAAAGGCTACCAAGTACATTTCATATTTCCATTCATCTTCTACTACATGTCCCCAATGTGAACTACAAATCATGATTGTTGTTTTAGTGGTTTTTGGTGTGTTTTTGTTTTCTTTTGTTTATAATCATATTAAACACACAGTTATAAAGATTTCTAATATTAATCAAACAGACAGTTATAAAGATTTCTAATATTAAACCCAATGTGAAAGCGGGTTTCTTGAAGCTGCAAGTAGCTAGTGTTTCTTGCCCAGGTGCTGTTGGTTGTCTTATATGTTAAGTGGCTGAACTTCCATGGTTTGTTGAATAGAGGCGTCCTCATTTAAGCGGAAGTAGAAGCTAAATATTTTTTCCTTGCATTATCACCAGGTAGGAAATATATTCTCTTTCAGTAATGGGTAAATGATGAAAGAAATGGTCAATGGAAGAAACGTACTCGTATGTGAACATGTCAAAGGACAACAGTATCTAAATAGGTTATAATCATATTAAACAGACAGTTATACAAATTTCTAATATTAATTAAACAAAAGAAAAACAATTAAAATGAGAAAGTTGTACAGGTCATGGAGAGGTTATAATGCATTTACTTTCTAAACCCATTTTGGTATATGTGGTATATATTTTATAATTTCCCTTTTCTGTTTTCAAATTAGTGTGAATGAACTTTAAATAATGTGTTTTGGGTATTGTCATACTGTGAGTTTATCTCATGAAGCAGCATTATTTAAAGTATAGATTATTGAAACTCACAGTATGACAATCATGCATTTGAACTGATATGAGGTATAGATTATTGAAAATTACTAGTGACATGTAATTGTAGATATGAAAGTTGATATGAGAAAATCTATAGATAAATTAATTAATGTGGTTGGACCAATTTTGTATTCACTTTGAACACGACCTTTCGTATGTATCAGACCGAGACAAAAATGACAGTATCACTGTTACTTGCAAAGGACTAACAGTAAGTGAATTTGATGAAACAGTGATAATTACTCTACTATCAATGTTAAATGCATGATTACTAATTGAAATAAAAATTGCACTATTTTCATACATAAGTATACAATGATAAAAGAAGAAAGTAATTATTCTGAATCAGTAACATCATTTTCAATGACCAATGATCATGTGAAATTAAGGTATTCTAAGTTAGCAACAGAAAGCAAGTAAAATTAAGGAATATGTACCTGAATTTGGAAGGAAATTTCCATTGGCCTGCACATGAGAAAACAAACACATGAGATAAACATAATCTAATAGAATAACACATATGAAACTCAACTTACAAAGGTACATGTAAAATAATATTCAAAAATCAGAACATAACCATCTAATAACTACAACTGAACAATTTCAGAACTTAATATACAACTTCAAGGGAAATAGCATATTAGAAATTAGATGGCCAACATATTTAGACAATAAATGATTAATTCAGAAAGAAAAAAATATCCATTGTGTAACACTGTAAGCTTCAGTAAGAAAAATGGCACTGGACATTATTGCGGCAGCTATACAACCTTTTTTATTGGGCTGATATACAACCGTTTTTTATTGGGCTTATATGTAGAAATACCACTCAACCTCATTTTACGTACAATAAGCATATAAACTACAAATTTTCTGCTGCCATTAATAAATAATATATCATATACTGACATTAAGTAACCTTACTTGATAGAACTTTTTGGAGGAACATAAACAACATACATGCAAAGTACAATAGCTAATGAAGCATATAAGCATACTGCATGTATAAACAAATGTAAAGAAAGATAAGGAAAACCTCTAAACACAACCAAAATAGAATAGATGACATTTCAATAGACAACTTGAAGACATTTCATCAATACTACATATACAAAAAGATTCATACAGAAAATTAATAGAAATTCCCCTGACAGATATATGTTTAAAATAAATATGAAACTTCACACACAGGAAAATATAGAAGAAATATGAAATCAAGAAGAATACTCAATTCAGATACTCAAAATGACAATAGAAAGGAAAATAGGAATCAGACTGAAGTTGCATGTCCATCTATCTATGTACATGATTATTGTAAATAAAGTCAAATTGCCCTTCAATTGGCAAAAATCCTTGCCGTCAACATTGGAAAGTGGCCAATTTCAAAGGTAAAAGAAAAAACAAATGTCGAGAAAGATAAAGAAAAAGATAATCATGTACGAATGCAAAGGAAATTAACCTGATAAAGATCGGTAAACGAAAATAAGAAGCGGCAAACAAAATAGATGTAAAGTGTGAGCGAAGATTAAATAGGAGAGGGGAACTATCATTCTCCGCCACGTATATAGTACGTGGTAAAACACAAACTAACACAACATATTAAGAACACGTGTAGCAACCTAAAAAGGAGAAGCAATTAGAGTAGGAGTCGAACACGCGCAACCCGAATCCATATACGGAACCGGTACCAATGTGACTAAATGACAAACGTGTAAGAGCTCCACACAAATGATTAATATACACGATTTGAAACGTTAAAACGAAAAAAAATTAAAACGATTAAGCAATGCCATGTGGCACTACAAGATAACCCAGGGTGGCTTGAACAGTGAGAGTACAATGTACACCTCAGCTACGTGAATTGATATATAAGGTAATTTGTGATCTGCTTGTTTAAAAAAAAGTAAGATTACAACTCACTCTTATTCATTTAATTTGTATTTGTGATATGCTTTGTAAGGCCTGAACAACAGCCCAACATACTTTTCTTTTGGTTGGTCCATCGAAACTTGGCCCAATTATATTCAAAGATAAACGTTAAGATCCCGTTCTCATACGTCAAAGGGTTGAAACAATTAATAGAAATTGACGGACTTGGTGCGTTTGGTTGTAAAAAACATTTTCTAGTTTTTCATTTTCAGTTTTCTAGAAAATGAAATGTGTTTTCCATCTCTAGAATACACATGAAATTTTTTGAAAACACGTTCTAAACCAAAAGATGGGTTTTCCATTTTTCAAAATAGAAATCTGGAAAACGAAAACGGAAAATTAGAAAACAAGAAAAAAGTGTTTTCCAATTTTAGTTTAAAAGTTAAAAAACACCGTTTTCTGTTTTCCTGGAAAATTTTTATGGAAAACTACAATTTGAACGCGTTTTCTGTTTTCCATGTTTTCTTAAAAACAAAAATGGAAAACAGGGTGTGTTTTCCACAACCAAACGCACAAAGTTTTTTTGCTCAATCTCGTCGTTTCAGCTCAGTCTCCTCGTAAATTCTACAAAAGTAAAATATAAATTAAAGTGCCGTTTAGTTGTGGAAAATGTTTTCTAGTTTTCTATTTCTAGTTTTCTAGAAAATGAAATGAGTTTTCCATCTCTAAAAAACACATGAAAATTTTCGAAAACGCGTTCAAATTTGAAATATGGAATTTTCATTTTCAAAATTAGAAAACTAGATCAAATAAACTGTTTTCTATTTGTTTTCTATCTCTACATTTCATTAGATTTCCTTACATATGACAAATTAAATAACAAAAATATTAAAATAAAACACATAAAGTAAAGACAATACATATATAAAAGATTTAAAATAATAAGTATTTCTTAACGGAGGAGAGGTCGAGCGGCTGTGCGTATAAACCCTAGAAAATGAACGCTCTTTTTCTTTTGTATATATTTGGAAAACGAAAATAGAAATCAGAAAACAGTAAAAAGGTGTTTTCCATTTTTATTTAAAATTTAGAAAACACTATTTTCTGTTTTCCTGGAAAACGTTTTCTAAAAAATACAATTTGAACGCGTTTTCTGTTTTCCTTGTTTTATTGGAAAACGGAAATGGAAAACACCCCCTGTTTTCCACAACTAAACGCGCCCTTAGGCATCGATTCTCGAGAATATGTATAACGTAAACCAATTTTTTTTTTATTAATTTGAACAACACATTTTTTCACCAAATAACACCGATCTTGCACTTGCAAGGATTTGTTTAATGTAAATAACTAATAACTTTTGTATGCACATAAGGTAGTTAACCTCTTACCGGTAAGTAACTCAATGATATCGTCTCTCTTGCTTACATGACGATTACTACTACGCTTTAAACTTATTTTAATGTTTGAAAGTTGAATAGGATGGTCGTAATTAGAAAAAGTAACACTCTAATTTTCATTTAATTCTGTCTCTTTTCTTCAACGGCTAAATCACCATACGAACATGCATGCCATCATAGGAACGACCACGTTTTTAAAGGTCAAATCAGTCGGAACGGTAGCATCTTTGATTCTATTGTCTTTCATTCGTTTATTTGGTATAGTTCTAGAAAGAATAAAAATGTAGTCGGGTGGACGGACTAATTGAGAAACCCCCTTCTCACCATGTAATTTTGCTCGTTTTGAGCCGTTTTAATTATTTATACTGCCGTTCCAAACAAAAAATGATTCTAGGCAAAAAAAAAAAAAAAGAAAGAAAGAAAAAAACGACGGTTTATGAGATTTGCTCGATAAAATAATATTGATGCAAGCTTCTATAATCTACAAAGATTTATAAATTGTAAGATTTTCTTCTTAGCATGGCTCTACAAGACTACAACTACACTCTTCATCCTTTTGATGCTTTTTAAAGCATCGTAACAATACACTTGTCAATTCATACAAAATATGATTAACTCGAGTTGCAGTTTGTGCGTTGTCGCGGAGATAACACAAAAGCACAAAACAATTACATTATTATAACACAATATAAAAAAAATAAAAATATAATTAGACTGTTTACGATGTTAAAATTAGATGTTAAATACTTAAAGTATTGAACAGTAAATAGTTATCTTATATGCTAAATTTGTTATGTATATGTTTAGAACTATTCTCCTTAATGTTTAGAACTATTCTCATATGCGTTCTAAGAAAGACAAAATAAAAATAAAAAAAGTAAATAAATAACTCTTCTCAGTGGTTCGAGAGAAGACAAAAAAACAAATTTTCTTTTACTGTATTTTGAAAAAGATAAAAAAAATAGTAACTTTACTATTCCTATTCCATATACTTCCATTTGTATATATAGTGATATTTTATATTTTATATAATGTCTTTTTCCTTTCAAAGTTGAAACGTAAGAGTGAACAAGCGTAGACTTGTATTTCAATAAGTTTTAGCACATGTTTGGACTAAAAGTACTTATCTGGCTACCAAATGGAGATCATATATTATTTTATCTCTTGAAAAATGATTAGATTCATGTATCTATATTAATCTTTTTACAAAAGTCAAGATGTGATCTCATTCACTAATATATGGACGCATTTGAAAAAACTCATTTGCTTGAGAATAGAGGTGTACAAAACCGGTTTTTTTTAAACCGGTTCGGGTTGTAAACCGAAACCGGTTTGATCAACTTTGGTCAGAACCGGTTTGGCCCAAAATCGGTTCGGGTTATAAACCGGTTCAAAGCAACAAAACTCTAAACCTATAGAACTGAATCAGTTCAGTTTGAAACCGGTTTTGGTTGAACCGGTTTGTAAAAAAGAACCATTTTTTTTTAATTTTCTTAAATAACAATCAACTAAACAAAACTTAAGGCTTAATACAAGAGAAAAAAATTGGCTAAAAGTACATTACTAAAATTCTAAAGCTTGAACACCAAAGGCTACAAGTATTAGTAGAACTAAATATGTAATACTTCTATTTGTAATGGATTGAGTTCTGTTAGTGCATAAACTTGCACCAACACCAAAGGTGGTCATAACAATGTAAGGACACCTAAATAAATAAGAAGTTCCAATTTATATTATCCCATCAGAAGTTGACATTGTCACTTAAGGCTAATTGCGAAATCTCCTTTAAAATGCTAACGGCTATTTAAATTAAGATCCATCTAATTACGGCTAATAGGATTTAAGAGATTAATGGTTCATTGAAATTAGAAAAAAGAGATGGGTTCTAAAGCGGTTTCAAACCAGTTTCTAAACCGGTTCCAAACCGGTTTCAAAGACAACCCGGTTTCGAATCAGTTCGCTAAATGATAATGCCAAATCGATAGAGAACCGCCAGTTTATACTCGAACGAACCAGTTTTTTTTAAACCAGTTTTTATCTCGAACCGGTTTCGGTTTTTATACCGATTCGGTTTGCAAATCGGGTTTTTTGTACACCTCTACTTGAGAACCGTAAAAATTATGCCACTCATTATAGTATGTATAGATGCAATAATGTGTAGATTTAATAATAGCCATTTATCAAAATATATACATTTTGATTTTGACAGTTAACTTTTCCATATTACACATCGACTTGGAGCCGACGATTACTACACATTGCTATCGAGAAGCCATTGAGGGCATAAGGTCTACCGGCTTAGGTGGCTAAACTGAGCCGGTAAACAAAATCGTTGAAAAAGCATGTGGGTCTGACTCCTAGCCAATTGGAAGCGGCCATGTAGCCTTCCCATGGCGACCGTGAAGTCGTGAAGACATGCCCCTAGCTAGCTATGAGGCAACAAAGAGCTGAACATTTAACCGTCCGATTAGCTGTTCATGTATAAGACTGATTTCATTTACTGACCGATGTTTAGCCGTCGAGTGGATTGATTTACTAGCCGGCATCCGACCAAGTTTTATATAAATTAGGGTCCTCGATCTCTTCTATTTTAAGTTTGTGTAGTTATATATAAAACATTAATTTTGTATTCTCTAAGAATTGTCAATAGAGAAATCATTCAAAACCATCAACAAACACTTGGAAATATCTATTGATCTACTCATGTATTAGAACGGGTAGATGAAGAGTTGAAGACTATAATTCCTAACCAAAGCTTTATTCTTAAACTAGGACGGCGAGGCACAATGGTAGCCAACGATGAGGGTATTCGGCGGCCAGGAGAGGGCCGGCCAAAACTTGGCGAGAGGGGATTAGGGTTTGGCTAATTTCCAACTTGTGAGATTTTCGTCTCCGTAAACCTTATCCCCTAACTCCATATAGTTAGATAGTTAGATAACTTCACCATCAAGTTTTATGGTTTATGATTTAAACTATTAAATGAATATAAATGTCACAATTATTTATTCAATTGTAATTATTTTTACACCTCAACTGACGGCGAAAAACGTCGAAACGGGATGATTGTCCAGATATATACACACAACACTATTAAATGTTGCGATATTCTTAATCAGTCCATTTCATATAACTCAAATAATACATATCAATTCAAGTATAATACAACAATGGATAATAGAGTAACTCTATTTATTAGGTCACACTAAGTCCACATGCATCCTATGGTGTCCTTAACCAAGTAGTCGTCATCTCACAACAAAACCTACAACATGTACAAAACAAAGATCAACTACGAATACTTGGTGAGTAAACATATGTTTGATATACTACTTAGATTAAAACATGCGATCCACGCGTTATATGAACATTCTTGATATGATAAACAAGCATTAATATAATACATATAAAGTGGCGTAATCTAACCCTTGACGATAAAGCTTCCAATCACCCAACGCCAATTACCAGTCAAGTCAGGTGGGCTGCCAAACCAATAGATGTATCATTGTAACCGCGGCCTTTTTAGTGTTTATAATTACGCCTTGAAATTGACATTTGAAATTGAAATAGATTTCATCCACAATAATAATAATCCACACAATACTAATCCATACAAGTTCAACATACTAAAACACACATAACAGTCATAGAGTTCGTATGAAATTTGAGAGTAATGAAATATGTATTTGAGATTGATATAGTGTACATGTTGCACCCTAAAACGATAAAAGAAAAGAGGTTATGAATACTCATCAGATGTGAAGACACTATTAAGGGAATGACACCACGAAAGTGAGACGGTTAGACTCAAAGCGGACATTAACGACTAGATGAGATAGAGAAGTAGATAAATAAATAATTAATCTTCACGACTCACAGTGACACAAACGACTCAACGACATGTTGGTGATGGTGACAACAGGCAACATCATTCATACAATTTCAACATGAGTAACCCTAGATCTAATATCAAGGTACATGCGTGTCATAGATTTAATCATTTTTATTACACAAAAGTTCCATCTTGATCACGTGTTCCATAGATCTATCAATCAGTCACATGCATAACATAGATCTAACCCCAATCCAACATAAATATAGGATCTTGATCATGAATCAATTAGATCTAGCGAGAATCAACATGCACGACATAGACCTAACCCTATTTTAACATAAAGATGCAATCTTGATCATGAATCTCATAGATCTAGTAACAATCAACATGCATGACATGGATCTAACTCTAATTCAACATAAAGATGCAATCTTGATCATGAATCACATAGATCTACCAAGAATCAACATACATGACATAGATCTAACCCTAGTTCATCATAAAGATGCAATTTGATCATGAATCGCATAGATCTACCAAGAATCAACATGCATGACATAGCTCTAACCCTAATTCATCATGAAGATGCAAGCTTAATCATGAATTACATAGATCTAGCAAGAATCAACATGCATGACATGGATCTAACCCTAACTCAACATAAAAAATACAAACTTGATCAAATAATCCATAGATCTAGCAAGAATCAACATGCATGACATGGATCTAACCCTAATTCAACATAAAAATGCAAACTTGATCAAATAATCCATAGATCTATTATCATACATCATGCATGGCACAAATCTAACACAAACACATCATAAAGTTCGGATCTTGATCATGCGAATTCAAGCAACAAAGTTAGAATACTTATTTGCACAAAGAAAGGTGAAGAATAGGATGATTAAGGCTTGATTTCCTAAAGAACTTACTCCAAGATTGAAGGAGGAGGTGAAACAATAGAGGGACAAAGATTTCCAGTCGTTTAGAAGATGTAGGAGGTGAGAAATGAGGAGCGTGGGGGGTTATGGTGCTTAAATAGGAGAAAATTAGGATTTGCTGGAAAACACAAAACTAGCGTATCTCTTGGAACTAATGTTAGTTCCAGGCGCTACGCCTGCACAAACACTTATGTTAAGACACCACCTTAGAAATATAAGCAAACATGAATGATATGTGAATTCTTTAAAGCTCATTTGCATACCTTCTATTGGAACTTTAACACCTCCCCTGTGGCAGAATGCGCTTTGGGGGACCTATCACTACAAACTCCAACCCTTTCATTAGAGATGAAGAGGATGCATGTGATCGCTCCAGCTGTGGTGTATATGAAACATCTTGAAGCATGCAACAACTTCTCACAATCCTTTGTACTGAAACTTTTACCGAGATTGTTCCTGCTTCCCGACGAAGTGGTAGGATTTTTACACAATAACTTGACTTGTGTTTGAAAGTTTCTATTAATTTTGGTCCTAAGCTCACTTCAAATAAAATTTTAAATTTATGTTACTAATAATAGATGGGAGTGAAATAGAATCGTATATCATTATTATATTAGAGTAACACCATTAGTTACCATGATTTTTAGTTGAGACGACATGATTGTCTTTTCTTTCTACGGTGTTGCCTTGGGAAGAAGTGGGAAGAGTGCAAATAGGTTGATAAGCTTTAGAAATCATCTTTATAGAAATTTAAAAAACAGTCCCTTCATTTTAATAACTTAAAAAAACACATAGGATGCCACATTAGCAAACAACTAACGGTGTTAGAGTATTTTAAATGGAGGTGCAAAGATTTCCGATACCTTGATAATTCATATTATTATAGAGGATAAACGTAATTGGAATTCATATCGGCAAAAAATGCATAACTTAGATTATTAAGATCCAATAAACCTTACATTATTAATGTAAAAAATGTAATATGTAATTTGATTTATCAAAAGTAATCATAGATTAACAAGTTATGTGGCTTTTTTATTTTCTCAAATAATGTTCGTTCATTTGGTGGACACACAATAGTCCTATATTATGTTACACACGGTTCACGTTAATTTAACATATTTCTTATATCACATTTTTAGTTATATCATATTATGAACATTATTTTTTATTTAACATTGTCTAATTCATTCAACCAGTATAGTAAATGAGTTACTAACCTAATTACACATAAATCCCTTAAAGAATAGTTAGGGAACGAAAAGTTAACGAAAGTTTTTTTTTTTTTGAATTACAATTTTTCTATCAAATACCACCAACCTTGCACTTAAACGATTTGAACCCTCACAACTTACATGATGAGATAAGCATCATACCACTAGGCTACAAGATCATTGGTAAAAAGGTAATAATAGTGTCTAAATTTGTTACAAAAAAGTAATCATTAAATCTTAACTTGTTAACTAAAAAGTTACTATCCAAACCTACTATTTCATTAAACCATAGTGACGTGTAACTAGATTAATGGTAATGGTCACCCCACATCTCATACTCCTCAGACTTTTTTATATAATCTCAGCATCGCATCATCTCCTCACACTTTCCCTCTATTTCAAGTGTAATAATCACCCATCCCAAATCATTTTTAATATTAAAAGGTTGAATAAAGAAGAGAAAGAGAGTGAAATGTAAAGAGAAATAGAGAGAATAGAAAGTGTGGTCTAAGTGTACGATGGTGGGCAGTGGCGGAGCTTGACTCTTTTTCTTGGGTGACCGAAAGTTACGTGACCCAATTTTTTTTTAATGTTGTGAAGTCTATGTTCGGATCGGCGGTCAGGTTCGGGTCGGGTCAAACAAAAAAATAAAAAAAATAACGAATACGGGTCGGGTCAATCAATAAAAACTAAAATATCGAATCCGGGTCGAGTCGGTTCAAACAATAAAAACTGTAAATGATGAGTACCTTAAAGAAGAATTGTGGATGCCTTTGGCTTTCTTCTTGATCGATTTGATTCTGGTTGTGGGCTTCAGAATTTGATTGTGATGGATTTATA